>QYTT01081860.1:5715-17221 GCA_006980735.1 Dasypogon diadema
CATTGAATCCCTTTTGGACAAGCGATCATGCTAAAGAACTGTGGTTTCATCCCCTGTCACAATCCTATGAAGAACACTGTCTAGGTCGTCTTTACACAACTCCTAAAATTGCTGACAATACTCAACTTGCCGTACTTCCTGCACTGAGGAAAGAACTCGTAGAAAATTTCAAGAAATTTCAAGAAAATTTCAAGAAAATTTTAATCAGAACAGGTAGAAAAAGAATTCAAGAAAATTTTAATCAGAACCCTTGGAGGTCACGAATACTTAGACCGCACTACGTAAGTACAGGGAATGATTTGAGATCGCTTACATCAGATTTGTATACTCAAATAATTGCAAATGGGGCAATGGCAGAACAAGTCTGTGACATTGAACTAACTATTTAGAATTTTTGATACGTCCGTAAGAGAACTTGTTCAAGTATATAAACTGAACTCATGATAATTACTGATCAATTATACAATATTTCAAGCGCGCACATAACTATTGTGCTTGTAATTTGTGAGTTCTTTAGGAGACGTGGTTGTTTAGCTCATATGCGGAGAGGAAGACAGATTGCTCCACATCAAACAATACAAGGGTTTGTGGTGGAGTTGTAGTTGTTTTTTTTATCCCTCCTAGAGCCGATTTTAAACTTAAATTGCAACTATCGGAAGATCCATTGGAGCAGTTGACCTAAGAATTGTTCTCCAAAAAAATGTAACGACGTAGAAATATTGAAGAAACGAAAAACGCTGAATGAGTTCAAGCAACTACAACTACAAGTTCTGAAACTGAATTTCTTCCAAAAAAATGAACTTTATAAACAGATCTGTATGGCCTTCTTTTGACGCACCCAATTTATCAACAGTGTTTTTATTTCATCAAAAGTATTTATCTAAAAGCGACTTCATCAGCTTACAATTACTCAGAACCTTAAAGCTGAAAATTATTTACTCTTTTACCCAGCTAACGAGCCTCGAGCATTTTCGTTTCGCTTCAGGATTCACCAGATAATTGAAAAATTAGTATTCCAAATTAATTAGGATTTAAAACTTGATAATCTTATTCGCTCATATTACGAATTACCGTTCTATCTCAGATTGCCAGCTTTAGTGTAAAATTAAAAGGGGTTGTTCTAAATGAACTGAATCCACGTGCGAATGAAGAATTAAAGTCAATATTTAGAAATACAGCACCTGCGATACCACCGTCCTATATAATATCCGCTCAAGCACATGGGGTTAATTGGTGTGAAAAGATAAACCGTGTAGGCTGAGAACAGCACCTTATGTGGAGGCACTACGGCTTGATTTTTACCTATATCAAGGTAATACAGCTCATGTCTTATTAAAGTGCTTAATTGAATAATTAAGCTCTCGTAGCATGCATAACACTCAAATAAACAAGTCAATGGTCTTTATTCACGAACACATAATATATGTAGGTTATTTTGCGTACTCATCCTTCCCTTCTCAAGGAGTTTTGAGTGCTTCTTATACCAGAAAGCATTCTTGTGTAATGGCATGGCAAATACCTGTTGCTTAGAAGCTTCTACCCAGTATACATATACTTGTATGCGAAGGCATATAAAATCAATCCAATTAGGTTAGATGATAGCAGCTACAATTCGGAAAATTAATTTGCCCTTGACCTCAATGTGATTCCTTTTGGTTCAGAAGTACAAGTCATTTGCGGAAGATGTGAAGTTAAATGAATCTAAACTAGTTTCAGGAAAAAATCAATAAAACAAATCAAGTCAAAGTTTTGTGCCTCATAGTTTTATTATCTAACCCCGGAGGGTAGTTCTGGGAATCACTACTCTCTCTATACCCCAATCTTTGTGAGGCTTTCTATAATTATTATAAATGCCCTTTATAGTTCCACTGAGACCATCCTTGTTACTTCAAAGGAAGTCTTAACTCATGGGAACGTGCTTGAATAAAGTATCAACTTAGTATAGATATTAGAGATACTACGGCTGGTAATTCATCGAAACCCCTACTAACATTTTCTGCTCTTAACAAGAGTTATTTCCTTTACCAGAGTTGTGTTCGTGATAAATTGCATAACATTTATCTTCGTCGTTATGTGGAAGGAAAAGAAAATAATTACATTAGGCCCACAGTACGTACTACTTACAGAGGGTTGAAATAGTAAAGTGCAATAAATTGCAGTCAATTTCACTTTTAATGTTATATCCTGAGAACCTGACCTAATTAACTGAAGAATATTGAATGATGGCTGCAATGAGTGAATGCCCTTGTCCGCTGGACAGCCTTCAAAGTTTTAATTATTTTCTTGCACGCGTTGATGAGAAATAGATGTCGCTCAATCAATTATGTCAACAAGGATTTTCCGTCGCTTAAGTTCTTGAGGAGCCTTTCTTTACTTTAATAAAACCACAGTAGTAATGCAATCTTCAAGAAAATTTCCAGTATTTATTTATGGATTTCTATAAATTGATAAATCTGCTTGAAAGGCTTACTTTATGTACAGAATTTTCTATTTTGGAATTTGGCAATAATGTAAATGTTTGAATATTTAAAAAGGACGAGAAATAAGAGAGGATTGGTGACATAAATGACAGCAGAAGTATACTGTGGCCAAATCTGTTGTAACAATTTTAATTATTCATCTCTTCATATAACATTTTCCGCCACCGTAAACACAATCGGTCTAATCAAGGCTATCAGGCATTCTATTCATATGGTGTAGGGTGTAGGCCAATCAGTATTATTTCTGATTTAGTAATAACAAAAAAAATTTACTTTACAAAAAAGATCATTATTTCAATAAATTATCTGTGTATTTTGAAAGTGGCCTAAGTCACATTTCTCAATTTTAGTAAAAATTTTACATTTCGTGTAATTTAAGTTCCCTAAAATGTGTTTTCCCGATGATTATAAAAGTGGACTTAGGCCACTTTCAAAATAAATGACCTAAATAAATAATGCAAAGGGTTACAATGACGATTTTTGAAATCTACTGAAAGCTACCGAACGTGATGACATCTCGCTTCTTCTTCTTCTAATATACCGCATTTATTCCTACCTAAACGTCTGGAAAATATGCTTCGCTTATCGTATTCAAAACGAATTTTGCCCTTATCATAGAAACCCTCTCATTGTCATTCAATTCCCAAAAACAAACAAAGTTAGGATCCATTTAAACACATTTAAATAGCTAAAGTCTTCTAAACTGTTTTCAATGTAGAGTTAATGAAATATCTCGAAACTGATGAATTCACGATCGCCAATTTACGGTTTCAAATGACCTTCCTGCTCCGAGTCCGGTCGTCAACAATGACGGTCGTTCTTGTGGCCCCTGTCGGGAGTGTCAGGAGTCACATGAACCCGGAAGGTTATGTACTAGGTGATCATCGGCCGCATAATTCTCCACCAATGGTATTCACAACCATCAGGTTTGTTCTGATAGTCATCTCCACTAGACATCTACCACGGTAATACGAGTGGGGAATCCCCTACCCCATGTGCCCATCTTTAAAATCTCTCGCCACCACTACTACGTTCGCCATTCTAAGGATATCTTTCTTTAGGGCACACACTTTGTCCCTGAAGCGCTGGATCACTTCATTTGGAACAAGGTAGCAACTATTGCAAATTTGCACAAGTTCTATGATGGTCAGCATCGATTAAGGCTTTTAAGGGCTCGCTATATAGTGTCATATCCGGTCTCTCATTAAGCCCATTTTGGAAATTATAGCAAATTTCCTGAAACACAGCATGTCAACATTAAGTGGTGCGTTCATTTCCGGCATCCTCGTCAATATATCATTAATCATTATCAGGCGAGGTGGTTACTCTTATATTATAAAATGTAAACATAAATCACTCCTTTAAAACATCACAAACAACATGGTAATGCTGCTTCATATGGAATGAGTAATTAACTAATTTCATCCCCATTGCTATCCTCATTCATCCCCCAGTGGGCTTAAGATATTATATTACCTATAATGGCGACATCCAAACGACCTTACTCGGTACAAAGTAAGGACAACCATTTCTGCTATGTCACAGCTGCAACGAGCGTCATTGTGGGATGTCAAATTATATAAAAAATAAATTGATTTATTTTGCAAGCTTATGTCACCTTCTAAGGAGGACGAATTCCGCAAAATCTCAGGATATATTCCCAGGAATTTCACCTTGTTACTAAAATTGATAATTAATCAAAACCAGAGGCAAGGGGTTACTTTTATGGAATACTTTCAGGTATATTAATTTAGATAAGCGCAAGGTATTTCGAAACCACTTGTCTAAAGAAAAATCAATTAAAAATATTTTTCTTTGATTTTGGTAAAATTTTTGGCAAATAACTTTGAAAGTAATTAAATTAAAATTTTTTCTCATTTTGAAAAAGTTGATAGGATTGTTTTACCTTTGGTTTTTTGTTTATCAGAATGTTGCTCTTGCTTTTGGTTAAATGTTATTACGAATCCTTGATAACACCCATTCCGCATCTGAGAATTTTTTCTGATGTCTAATTTATTAATATTTAATGGCTTGAGAAGTGTAAAGGACTCCATTAAATCTGACCTTTGGCGATAGCAATCGATTTTCCCTTTATATAGAAGAAAATATTCTCCTACAAGGAAAAGATGTTGTATCGATTGTGTTCACTTCACCTAACAAATTCAATTGTTTTTTTTTGTTTTAATCTAAGATTATTGAAAACAAGATGATGATAAAGACATTTTTTATATTTAGAATTTTCAAATTTCTTTTGAAAGTTTTAATTATGTTTTATATATCAGATGATACGCAAAATAGATATGTTAATTTACAATGTTTTATTTTTTCAAATCGAATATCTGACTGTTTATAAATTTTTACTAGTAAAAGATAGTATTCGTTATGATGTTGTACTTGTCACTATCTTAAAACTTTTTTCTGCAAAAATGTATTTTGAGATACGGAAGGTAGGATTGCCTTTCCTACAGAGACAATCTTCTGAAATTTTCCATTCGGTAGTAGAAAAATTAATTTAATTATAAATTCTACGCAGAAAACTAATTTTAGAGCTCTTATCGGAAAATATCTGTTCTCATGGCCTAGTCGATAAAAACGTCTTGAAGTACAGAGTTCTGCTGAAAATTCCTTTTTGCATTTACCGTCGAAAGTTCTGGTATTAATCTTTGCGATCAGGGTATACAAATACCTTTACTGAATGCTCTGATTGTTGTCAAATGCGGATCCAGTAGGACCATACCTACGCAGAACTATGCAGAATGGTTGGTGGCGGATATACTAGTTATAGTCAGTGATCTCCTTAACAAGGAGACCCAATCTGGTATCATCAGAAGCTACCGTAGTTTTAAGATGCAGCGCCAATGATGTTGTCCTGAAATGATCTCGACTATTTTATCAACATATGCTAACAGTTCCCTCAGGGAGCTGGCAGGATTACAAAAGAGAAGAGCTTGCATACTGGGTGGAAAACGCTGCAGCTATAACGTACGTAACAGTGTTATCACCAAAGTGATAAATTTCTCGGAAGAGTTGAGATGGCTGCCGATCCCCAAATAAAAGATCTGTTAATAATTGGCTCAATCGTCCAGATTCTGAGGACGACATCCTTGTTACCAATTCATCGCGGAAAACTTTGTATTAGTATTGTGCCGGTAGATCTTTAACTATATCGGACACTACTCGCAAGATATCAGTGTTTAGCGCTGTCGACAGTGCTGAATTTTTTTCCAATTGGAAAATGTTGTCCAATCGGTCGAACCCTACCTCCACTATTGGGGGAAATAATGCGGCGGCAACCGGCAATCCTCAAAATGCAATTTATCGTTTGATCTGCTCCTATTTCTACACCCCGTCTACACCAATTACACAAAATATATATGTATGTAAATATGCATAAAAAAAAACTTATGAAGAAATAAGTAAGTAAAAGTAAAAAAAATATAAATATATGGACTTTATCGCTTGGTAAAAATTAACAAGGTATAAAGAAAAGGAACGCAATTTAATTGAACAAAGTTTCTCTGCTTTCTCCCTACGATTTTCATCCCATATACATCAAAGTTAATTGCTCCCTACGTAGTTCTCAAACATTATCTATGTATCACTCATGTATCCAATCATGCAAAAAACAATTCACTTGGGAAAGTGAAAAAAACAGAACAGAAAACTTGTCAGAAAGTTATTCACATCATCAATAACTTAATGGAATAATATCCCTGATGCCGGCACGTGCTGTATCTAATATTTTACGAAAATCATTTACCAGAATAAACGTTGCTGGCTTGAGTCAGTTTCGAAAGAAATGTCAAGGATTCGAGACATATTTCTTGAATATTTATCAACTCTGCAGTCACTTTAAAGGCCATTATTCCTGAACTTTATTGAATTATATGATTTTTTCTAGTTGTGTAGAATTGTTGAAGGAACTCTATCAGATTTGTGTGGATTATTTAAGAATGTTCATCAAAGCCTAGGACAGCAATAAAACTGGACGGAATAATTTCCATTATGTTCGATGGAATTTGAATTGAATTTCCTAATAACTGATAGTATTTATGGTAATGACTGAAGATAATTAGTTGGTGCGCTGTAGGCATCGTGAAAAGGGTGAATGTCTCATAGGATCAAAAAAGCTAGAGTGCTGCCATGAGCATCTTGTAGGGTTGTATGATCCTACAGGGTAGTCCCGCCGGACTCTATTCATTGTGATTAAATTATTCATTCGTTTAGGCTTTTTGAATTTTTATGATAATATAAAATGTCCAAAATTTCTGTACACCTGTTAGAGCTTCCACTTGCCAGCGACATTTTACTTTTGGGTTCGAATATTTTATCTTTTTATTTTATTTTTATTTCACATTTTGGTACTTTTTACGTACCATTTGGATACCTTTAGGAATATATTCATGGTTTGGTGTTTAAATCTATTGGGTTCACCTTTTGCAGTTCATTTTATATACCCTGGATGTAGGGTATTATAGTTTAAGTAAACGTTTGTAATACCATGTTCTCATTGTAATAAAATTAGGCGTAATTTCAGCATATTTGTCAAAATTACATGATTTCCCATATGTTAAAGTAATTTCAAAATCACATAATTTCGAGGTAATTCCGACAAAATTACGTAAACTGCCACGAACACTTTACTAATTCAGCGAAATTCACCACAGCAAATTGACAGAACATTGACAATTGCAGGGTTACTGACATTTGTGCCATTTGGTATTTTAATTTTGTAGGCAAGGGTTACAGATGCAAATTACATAATAACACTTAGTTCAAAAAGAAATTACACAGCAATGTGAAAGCTCTTTGTAATTTCAAAATAACTTTGCCGAAATTACGTAATTTTGACCATAGTCTGAACATTTTATTATGCATAAAAAATTTATAATATATAGAAGTAAACTATATTGTCATTAATAAAAAATAAATATTAAAATATATAATCAGTCTTAGGCTGATTACTTGATACCCTATTTGCTATAAATATAATTCATCTCATAAAACTCTTCGAAATCCAATATCTTTTGTGGCGGCCCGACAAAATTTTAGAGTGATAGGTTGTTTCCATTTCGAATTATGTCCAATAATCCAAAAATTGAATATGCCGGCTAAACAAAGGAGTGAGAATATGAGCTATTTTCATATTATTGGTAAAGCGTTTTATAAAACTACCCCTTACTAAATTTGAGAGCTATATGTTGTTTCCTATTTGAATTATGCCCAATAATCCAAAAATTCCATATGGTGGCCTATTGAAGGAGTAGAGGGATTCGCCCCATTTTCGAACTTAGATCAGAAAATTTTCTGAAAGTAATATCGAGTTATCCTGTACACAAACGGATGGACGGACAGACGGACATGTATATAATTACATTCCGCTCTAGAACTATTGGTTCTATGCGTTACAAACGTTGGATCAAAACTAATATACCCTATCTATCATATAGGGTATAAAAATAAATGATTAGATACATGTCTGTCTACCTGTCCGTCTATCTGTCCACGCGTGATCTCTCGCGTTATCTTCACACTTCGATTGGTAATCAGTTACTAAAATTATTAAAATTGAAAGATTAAGTTCGAATATGGGACAATTTGGACAGCTCCTTCGTAGGGTTGCCATATTCTAAAATGAAAACGCTACAAAGTAAATGGATAAAATTCGGCACGCAGCTACTTTAGTGAAATTAGAATATCCTGGCAAAAAACTAACCAAATCGGGCAAGTCTTTCAAAAGCTTTTCCAGTCCTAACACAAAATTATTTGTCGTACGCAATTTCTGTGTTCTAAGAAGTTGTTTACAATATGTTCTTTTTCAAAAATATCTGCATGTCTGCGTTCATCGTTATCAGGGGAGATCTGCTGAAAAAAGTTTTTCCATGGAGGCTATTCCCGTTTAGTTCTTCTACAAATGTGTAATAGTTTCTTTACATTGTAATTGATCTTTGATTTATTTTCATATCTTCTTTGATAGTAACATAAGCGTATTCGACATCTATGACGAATCTGACTGGCAATAGTACTGATGGATGTGAACACGGCAATATTCATACTATAGTTAACATTTTGAATTTTAAACGTAAACGCCTAAAGGTGTATCACTTAAATGAGCAAAGTATACTATAATACCTAAAATAAACGAACACCGTGAATTTTTTTCTGGAACGAATTCAGATATTACTTGGTTAAGGGAAACTATATATTATACAGCTTTATGATAGCAACAATTATTTAGGAGTTAATAATGGACAAGTTATAAATAGAAAAGCGGTCGAGCCCATTTGTCAGTTTAACACTATTTCCCAATTTGCAATTTTATGATTACAAAGAACAATGATTACCCGAAAGTAACCTAAATTAAATACGGTTGACATGTCCCTTTCTTTTATTGTCCTGAAGTTGAAAGTGTGAATTTGTGCTTCTCATTTGTTTCAATTTACTGAATACATTTAATTATCTGGAATGTCTCGTCTTAATAAATAGTGAAAGCTCAATTCATAATTGTCATGCAATAAACACAGCTCTAATTGGTAATTTCCGAGAACCATGAAAGATATTTTAATTATCTTGGAATACGTAAAAAGACTTCCAAATACTGTGAAATAAATTAAGATGTATCAACTAATTACAGTTTTCTGAGCCGAGTGTTCATTTAACACACATTTGTGCCTTCCATTAAAAGCAACATTATATTTAGTAACCAGTTTGTTTCATTGAATTTGCCCTGAGGAACGCATCAATGAGGAAAGTCAATGAACTAACGTGAACTGTGTAAAGCGAGGAGGGATTATCAAATTAAATCTAGATACTAAAAAATAAGTGGAAAACTTTAATTCGTTTATATCTAAGAAAAGATAAACTCGTGCAGGTTGTAATTAAGAAGAGGAAATTATTTTAGTATAGATTTTCCTTTTTAAATTTGTTGTTTTCAAAAGCTTTTTTTAACTTACCGTGCTTGTAAGGTTGTGTCGTCAAAATCTTTTGATCTAAAAATGACATACTTCCGCAAAGCGGATCAACTTGAAAATTGGCATGCATATGTGGTTCCGGCGGCAATGAATTTAAACATTTTTGTATTATAAAAATTCAAGATTGCAGCGCTATGGTGGACGAGTTTTGTCATTTATTTTAATCAGAATTTAGAAATTCGAAATGGCGGTGATAATATGGCAACGCCAATAATATGGCAACGCCCCCAGATATCTTGGGGGTATTCGAGGACGTGGCTTATGAATTTTTGGTTCAAATTTATATATTCAAAATGGCAACGCAACGCAAATATAAAGGATGAATTTGGTCATTTATGGTCTGAATCGACTCAAAAGCCAAATCTGGTGGCTTTCAAGGCCGCGGATTAAGAATTTTTGGTCAAAATCATTCAGCATAAAGCAACACAATTCGTTGTTATGTAAAACTAAGAAAGCACTGAAAGAAAGCCCTAAGTTCAGTGTCAACAATGCACAAGAAGTAAAGCTGCATCGCAGATCATACAGTGATGTATTATGTGGACGATTCTTTTCTGATAACAGGTTTATGTGTATCTAAACCGAACAAGATTGCTATATGGCCTCAAAGGGCATAGTAGGATAAGGAAGTAAAAAGTGCCCCCAGAGCTAAGTAAATTGTACATAGGTCATACCTTTTCTCTTAATGAAACATTTTTTCTCCGAAATTTTCAGCCCCTTAGGCTCCGTACGAGCAATTGAGAAAAACGTGACAACTCGTTTTTTTTTATTTTAAATTAACAAAGGTTTTAAAAATTTTGCAAAATATACCAAGTTTTTCTCGGTGGTACTCTTTATCAGCAAAAAATATTTATACATTTTTTTGGTGGGAAATTCAAATTATAAAAAAAAATAAATAAATATTGACAACAGTGTCGTACTGTCTCAATTTTTTTTCCTTAACTTACCCCAATAGTAAGGAACAACACATATTTTTTAAAAATTTTTTAATAATGTGGAACACAGTTAAAAAAATTAAAATCCGTTTTTTAATTCAAACATTTTTCTCCATAGTTACACAACTATATGCAATTCTTTAATTAGCCCAAAAATAAAAAATTATATGTCTATTATACAAAATAGTATTAATTATCAAATAGAATATACTTTTTTTATATGATTTCTTATTAATATATAATCTCTTAAAAACTTTATCGTAGGGAAGTGTGCTGTATCTTTGAGCACTTTCTGTTTTTCTTTTGGTAGCTTCTGGTGACTACGAGGAAAAGTAGCGATGCATAGCAGTGAAAATGTTGGTATTGTTCATTCTCAAATCCATAATTTGAGTTTGCGTTGTCCTGAACTTGGAATTTAGGTTTTAGGGCATTCAAAGTATTTTTGTGTATGGTTTACTTTTTGTGCTATAGAATTGTGCATAAGTTTCAATCGTCACAACGTAAACCAGTTTTTCGCTAATCTTACGAATTATCATAAACGGTTTGGCTCATTCCCACCAAGAAGAATCTACAATATGAAGGAAGGACAGGTTTATTTGCGGTAAAGGGTCCCACCAAAATTTTAACTCCAAAAGCAAGTAGGAGATGCAACTTTCCCTGAACGCAGGAATAATATCACGTTAATATGCGCTGTCAGTGCAATTTCTAAAAGCTCCAGAACAATTGGGGCCTCAAATCCAAATTTTTTTAATATAATATGGATCGTTTTATTTCAATCACGAGATCATCAATATCAAATCCCATTTTTTTAATTTTTGATAACCAACCCAAGTCATAATTCGATGGAAGTCATTTTAAAAGCAAAGCAAAATGACATTGTTTTATTAATATTCTCACTATATATCTCTCATAAGCTGCAGCCTTTGGGCAGAACTGTTTTCGGATCGGCCTGATCGGCACACGATCTACTCAAGAAACAATAGATAAACCTGCATATACCATATGTAAGTGAAATAAGTTTAACGTGCACGTCGATTGCAGTGACTACTATTGCTACCCCCCAAGATTTGAAGCCTTTTGCAAAATCAGCTGTTTTGGATTCATTTTGTTGGGAACTTCTTAC
>QYTT01081861.1:0-10208 GCA_006980735.1 Dasypogon diadema
GGTCATTGTATTCAACGATTCTCTGTGGAAAAACGCATATAAAATTAAAATTTTCAAAAAGGATGGTGAAATTGGTCCACATAATGGGAGTATTTTTAAATCAATCCAGCAGGTTGATCTATTCCCATTAATTTACTGAAATTCACAGCATATACAACTGAGGTGCTCGTCCAGACACGGATCTTAATTAAAGTTTTGAAAAGCTTCTTATTTGTTATGATATGATTTATTAATTTCTTCCTATGTTATTTATCCAAGAAAATCTATCTTATCTTATTTCTCGTATTTAGTTTGGCTTGATCGAACGCTGACGATGACTTAGTTTGTACCTATCAAGTTCTGAAGTATTTGTCCATTGTTATGACACCTAATTACTTTACACCACTTTGTAATATTTGATTTAACTGATATTTAATAGACAAAGAAATTGTCTGCAATATTTCACTTTAAAGAGTTCTGTGATTTAGTGGAAGATTTCAATTTCATGATTAAATTTTTTTAAACCCACCAGAAAATCCCCCGGATTAATATTATTGAAGATAAACGTAATATCCGTCATGGTTGACATTTCACAACAATAAAATAAAATATTAAAGGTAGCTTTATGTTTGATGTAGCCTGAAGGGAAACTTCGTCACCAGCAGATATTTTCCTTTATGTAAAATGAGTTAGAGGAAGTTTTCGTATGAATATTGTGAGCTCATATGACTCCAGTTTGTTTCATTACCTTAAGGTATTGAAGAACTTTTTGACAAACTCTTGCTTGTGGAACTTTTAAGGATTACATCAAATTTTTTACTAAATTACTAAAAAATAAACTTATCTGTTCAGAATGAAAGTAATATTCTTCAAACCAATTATGCATGAAATATCACAAATGCGCTTATTGAAATACCATTAAATTTTTCCTTTTTCTGGACTAACATTATTCCAAGTACATAGAACCCACTTTCCTAAGGCGTGATTTATTGGTTTCATGGGGTCACCACAGATTGAAAAATATATGAATGTGAAAAGATTTTATGAGAAATCCGGGCGATTTAGGAACCTCGTAAAAACGTGAAATGTGTAAATATTGCGTCATAAAATGTTTCTGCTTTTCCTGAATGTGCATATATGTAGCATAATAAATTTTTGTTGGAAAAGCAGAAAATAGGGATGCTTATGATTCCTTTTATGGATGTAGCAACTTAACACCAACTTTCCATATCTTTCCTGTTTCGTTTTATTTTTACTGTACCAAGAAGGTATTCAAATAAACGCATATAAAAAAGGATTGGCATTATATCCAAGCAATTTTCTGATTTCAGGGTAAGGACCTTTTCAATATGATATTATATGTGCGGGCACAGAGCACAAACAGATATTTTTTTATCTAAAACTTTAGCAAACATGGACAATCATTGCTAAAGAAAAAATATAAATAATTTATTTGGAAAATGTTTTTTACGATATGTGTTTTCTACCGTAAGAAAGATAAAACAAAGCCGCATATGTGTGTTATCAATACGAGTCAAAAAAGATGAGTAGAAAGAGTTGGGATTTATAAGAATTTCAATAATTCATCTAAACGACTTCTCTTTAAAAATTGGTATGAAGTTGGATCTGAAATTTTGCCCAAATAAAAACTCTGTTACGTATGAAGGAGATTATTTACGTAGGCGAAATGGTCTCAATAGAACACTTAATAAACAGGATACAACAAGCAGGAGACAGGTTAGAGAAGAACTCAGGAGGACACCTGATATTAAAAAGTCTGTGAAGAGACGAATCCTACTTTATCTGCAAAATTACGATGGGCATTTTGAACACTTACTTCACTAGGTGTTATTAAAGTAAAATTAGTATTAAAATTGTTAGCACATAGGAAAAATAAATTGGTCAGAATTAAGGTAAAAATAGAGGAAAAATATTAAAAAACTGTCTATTAATCCTGTCCTAAGATTATTATTAATATAAGTATTATTGTTAATATTTATATTGGACGTCATCAATATAAATATTAACATTAGAATGGGAAATAACACCTAAAAGCTCGTTGACAAACACATAAAATAAGATAAGACCCAGAATGGAGCCCTAAGGCACCCTAAAAAATTAGCACGATAATATATCTAGATACGGCAAGAGAAAGATGTATTTGTCTTAACCTATTGAAATCAATCATATTAGAAATTTACTATAAGCTTCAGTGCAAAACTATTTAAGTGAAATTGAGTGGTTAATTTATTCAGCAGTATAGAGAGTCTCAAGTCATCAAATGAATTAGAGAAATCCAAGCAAATTAAACAGGATTTCTCAATACGATCCAAAGCAAACCAAATACCAGATGTATTCCGTACTTTCAACTCCATGACTGCATAATACTTTTCCTTCTTTTCCTTTATCCACCCATACAGGTTACGCTTCAAAACCCCGTGGACTTTAGAATTTCCCGTAAAAACTTTTCCTGTGGTCATTTTCCCATGATGAAAGGTGAGATAAGGTTACTATTCAATTCAAGTGTATTACATGAGAGTAAAGATGGTAAAATTGTGTTTTTGTTTTTTTTTTTTAATTTTTGCTTCACAAAGAGAGAGAAGATAATCCGATTCTAATATCATATTCTCGCCAAAGGCAGTGTATTTTATGGTACCCCTTGCTCGACTAGATGGACCGAAGATAGAATAAAAGCAACTCACAAAGAATGCATTACCATAAAATATTTAGATCACTTTCAAACAAACTGCACATTTTAAAAAATCAATATTGTTGTAACGACACCAGGACACAATTCACGAGGTAACCTGCAAGTAGACTTTGCTATCCCTTTGAATTTTGCATAAAAATAAATATTTTAAAATTTCATTCAAATCATCTTAATGTATTGGACTGCAACGCCATTGACCGGTTCGTTGCACAGAGTTAACACATGAATAGTCAAATAAAAGTTACCGCTTTACAAAATATCACTAGTAATGTATGCAGCCAGATATAGTTATTGGAAGTTTTAGCATACATTTCCTGTTTTATGCGGCTGGCCATTTCAATAGCTTATATACGTATGTGCATGTTAATGTTTTTGAGTGTTGGGGACAGATTTGCATTATAGAAAATTACAGACCTGTCTAGAGCAGATGAATTAAATTATATCCTGATTAAGAGAGATAATTGTCTGTAAGAACCTTTAAGATAGTTAAAGCTTTGAAAATTTTCTTACATTACGTTCAATTTTATCTATCCAGTCGGAATCTATTCTAATGTGCAATATATAAGACAAAATTATTTATATCAAATTATAACTTTTCAAAAGAGTTTTCTATGTAAATACCCAACAGAGAGGAAGATCTACGAAATATAACTGCTTTCGTCACCAGACAGGACATAATTTGTTTGGTAAAAATGTTGTAGTCTGTTTGTTTTTAACGATTTTTGAATTTTGTGGAAGTTATAGAGTCTAAGAGGAAATTGAAAGCATTGAACTCCTACACAACGCCCTAAAAAGAAAAGACTTGGGCTTCCTATGAATTGAGGAAAGTGACCAACGTAGAGCTTCAAGAACTCTTAACGCTCATTTACAACTGCGTGGATAACACCAAGTATCGATACTATAGAAGATTCACATAACGCCGATGGATCTTCACCCTTTTACCATGATTTTCATAGGCACATTTTAAGATACATATTTCAGTAGCATTTATCTTTATGGATCAAACTGGAACATTTCCCAATTTATTTTTAAGCAAAACTAATACACGTGTGAAATAGGATATTATCTTTTCACTGCGATCTTTATTTGAAATAAAACCGCCACTTTTTATGTGTCCTACGTGATAGGACATTTTTTAATTTATATTTGCATCATAACCAAATTTAATACTATTAAATCGAATTATGGTTATTAATTACAGAAGAAAAATTTTTAATGTAATTCTCCATTAGAATATTCCCCTTAAGCAATAACTTCTGCCTATTGAACATGATAGCATTAGATTTCTTATATTGATTATTTCACACAAATTTTCTTTCTTGCTCAATGACTTGCACATCCAATTAAGAAGGAATTTGTATCGTTCAGTTTTGAACATTCTACAAAAATCTAATTATGGCAATTTTCGCTATAAAATATAAAAAACCATTCAGTCATCTGAACCCGTCCATTAAATCACTTTTATTCTGTTACAATGTATGTCAAAAAACAAGGCAGAGAATGAGTTTTATTAATTCTTCAAATACCTATATGAACGTTGACTCACTCTAATGTACATATATATATATCTTTCGCAAAAGTTTTGCACTGCTTACAGTAAACCATTTATACCGACAAGCCACCATCGATAAGGACCTTTCAGAAAAATTGCTTCAAGTGTGGCGCTATACATCTTTCCATATAAATTACATGTACACGATTCCATCTACCCTAGCATAGGATACTCATATGTTGGTTGCTTCTGTCCTGATTCTGTCCTACACGATGAAAAATTCACGTTCGCTTTGAATAATAAATTTCCATAGAGAGGTGGAAAGCGTTTGTTTTCACTTTGATTCAGTTTTTCATGCTTTTCAGCTTTTATGAAATCCTAAACCGAATTTACTGAAAAGGATGATATTAAAGTGGGGTTCAATATCAGAGACAGATACGTTAAACTTTTCACCTTAAGCAGGAATCGTTATTTGAGACTATCGTTAGGTAATTTTTTATTCAATGAAAATTTTCGAAATATTACCACAACAGGAGTGGTTTCTGACTTGAAGAGACTCTTGTTTTCTCATTTTTCTAGGAGCAGTGAACGACTTATTTCTTCAATAATGGATGAAATGTTATGAAGTCAAAAATTGTTTGGAATATCGAATATATCCTCTTTTGTTAGATATCCCGAAAATGTGACTCCTTTTTCACTAAGTAGCGAGAAATTCAGAGTGTGGAATTTTTTTTTCATAAATAGCTTTTAAATTTTGTTTCTTGAAATCCCAATAAATTATTTTTTGTCTTCTTTGATATCTAATAACATTTTAATTACCCTGAATATCTTGTGTACTTTAACCAAATCAACCCACCATTTTGTTGTAATTACTCAGCTCTAATAAAATTCAATTTTTCAGAAAATACGTACGTTCTGCTTGTCTTGTAATTTTACAAAACCCACGCGTCCTGATGAGGTTTGTCTTTTTGGAGGAAAGTGACTTTGGATGTAATTCATCCTAAGAATATTATTATTCTTGTTGTCTTCAACAATACCTCGGGGGGAAAAAACAAAGACTTAACATGGAAAAGATTTTCTCCAGAGGAAGAGGATTTAATTATTTAAACGAGCAGAACAACCGCCATTTGGCCTTTTTATTCTCACTCAATAAAGGCCTTATTTATCTGGAGAAATTTATTATAAACTTGGCCCTCTTACATTTTCTTACATTCCATTATCCCACAATTACTTCGCTTTAATTCCTTTCGTGTCCAGGTAATAACATGACCAAAGAAAAACGCTCGCGGTATCAAAGTAATTTTAATTTAAATTGTTATTTTTAATAAATGTCCCCTTGGATTGCCGCCATTGTTCTTAAGAACTCCAAAGAAATGACAGCATCGTAAATGCGACCGCAGAATGTAGCTGACAGGCACTTCTATGCCAATGTATAATTAACAACGACATGTTTTCCACTTTATTTAGATGCACTTAAAAGCAAAGTTTTTTTATTAATATCAGCATAACAAAAGGTTGGCATTTTAGCCTCTTTATACTATCCTAATTGAGTGACACTAATTGTGATTATGCCTTTTCTGTATTTTTGAAATGAAGAGAGAGAGAAAAATAAACTGGGTGCGACTGGTCTACCCACACTGCCAACTTCCCATTTGACCATTTTGTTTTGCTTTTGAAAGTTTAATTGTTATACAAAAAAACCGCCGATTCAAATTTTTTGCAAACCTTATCAGGTGTTCATTATCCAATTGTACGTCGAATGAAATTGGTCCAGAGTCGATAGCATTATTTGTTCTCGAGATATACGAGACGAAAAAAAATTCACGACCATACGAATATACATACACACGCACACACAGCCTAAAAACGATGGTAGATAAAAATTTCAGAAGTTAAATTGCACTTAATATAAAAATCCTCTGAGTAAAGGAATACTCTATTAATGGAAATGCAGTCCAATTCAGCTGAGGAAAAAGGACAATGGAAGATAAAATTTTACACATTAAGCCAAGAAGCTACTTGTACTATGTACTCTTCTCGTACGTTCGTAAATCATAACAGGTGACAGAATAAAGAATAGTATGATTATGATACGTACTGCGCTTCTCAAGAAAGAATCATGAAATTTCTGGATGCAGTTGTATGTTCTCAAAGAGATCTACGACAGGGATACTATTATAAATATGATAAACACCTTGAAAAAGTAACGTAAACCAATAGAAACTACCTCAGTTCTACGGGGTATCGATACTTGATGACTCTTCTCTAAATGTTATATCTAACAGTATACAGAGGAAGCCTGAAATAGTTTTGTTTTCAGGTTTTAAAGTTAACACTGCAGTGAGTTAATTATAAAAAGACTTCTAATACGAGTAATATACATTTAGAAAGCTTTGTAATTGTATTAACAAGCAGTAACCTAACAAATGTTTTCAGTGACATGTAGTTATTAGGGTAATAACACAACTGTGCCTGAATAGTCGCCTTCAGTAGATCGACGAGAGCATTGTTAATCTTTGAGTGAAAAATCTCCAGAACGGAATATTTTACACCAATTCTAATACATGCGTTCTGGTAAAGCAATCAATACCATAAACCTCACATATCTCTTTATGAGCTACAGCAGCGCTTTTGCCTTTACGGAAATGAAAAAAAAGTAAAATATGTTAAAAATGTTCGTTTTCGCACTTCATGTTAAAATTGACACTGACACCTGTAAACAAAATTACGCGCAATTTGCTTTTAATGTAACCTAAAAGTAACAGCTATCAAATTTCAAGAGGAAAAAGTCGTAACATTGCCAGAAGTCATTCAACAAAGACATAACGATATTTATTTGTGAAAACCGAAATCATTTTCTTGCCAGTCCATTAAATAAAATTGAAGTGATATTAAAATTGGCCGGGAACGACTTGAGGGAGAACTGCTTCTTACGTGGTTAGTTTTACATAGCTAGATATCTGTCCCAGCAGTCTGCTTATCCTGAAAATTTCGAAACGTTATTTACAAAGAGATACTTTAGATGGATTATTAAGATTGCAAAATCAAAACTTCTAATTATATTATTATTGTTAGACATTTACAAACATATCTCGAATTTACGCAGACGAAGTTAAGAATAAAGAGAGCCTACTGCGAGAAAATAGTTTACATAGAAGACTCAAAAAATGATATAACTCCTTCTCCTAACTTTTCCTATATTGGTTGAGCAATGTGTTTACAAATTTTAGTCCTTTATCGCTGAAACATTCTATAAAATAACATTCTCCCAAAAGATACTACAGCATACTTTTTATTTTTAAAGAAAGAATTTAGAGTCAATTAAAGCGCACCAATTAAATATCAAATTGTCCTAATTCCTTTTTATACTTAATTACGAACGGGAGGACTGTTAACAATTCGCAAACATTGTGAGATGTTTTTACAAAACTTTTGCTTCCAATTTGTAGATAAATTGGAGATCAAATCAATTAATCAACTTGGTCTGTCCTTTTTACAAATAAAAGCACTTTGGTCCTGTCATCAAGTCTAACACTAATACTCGGATCAGATAAAATGAGAAGAACTAGAAAACTGCCTGAAGGATATGAGAAAACGAGACGATAATGTGTCTGAGTGCTATTATTTAAAAATTATACAAAAAAATGTAAAATACAAAATGGAAAAGAATTCTCGAAGTACATGTAAGAAAATTACATTCCTTAAAAATGAAAAACACATTAGAAGTAAACAGAAATTACCACTGCCATCATAAAACTTACAAAAATAATATTTACACAAATCCTTAATTGAAAGGGCAGCTCTAATGTAAAAACAGGTAATTCCATATTCTTTTCATGGGATTTCCATTAATAAAGTTATTTTGAAGACAAACCGTCTTCAGTCCCATTCATTCATCCTTTTATAATGCAGCCAAAGCTTAAAAGATACTTCATAATGCAAAGCATATCCTTCATTGAAAGAGAAAAATAAGATAGAGAAAAAGAATTAAGGTTTTGTCTGCAGTAGCTGTCCGTCCGTCTATACAACATTCTGCTTAGAAATCTGCTACTCATTGCCATTGGAAAAAATAGAATGTGGTTGTTCTACATTCAGACTATTCTGCCTCAGAAGGGATTACGAGATTTGATAGCGTGGTCGAATCTTGTCTATAGAGTATGGGAAGATGTTATATTATAAATCTTTTGCGTTGAAGTGGTGAGGTGATAAAAATAAAAAACGAAACTAGGGAATCGACACTAAGTGAGCCAATGAGCTTGAAAATCTTACTTTGTATTTTCGTTTCATATTGTGTCCCTGCAAAAATACTAGAATTAAATTCAAATCTAAGACGTGATGTAAATTTTACAAATGAGATAGCGTTAAACATGTTTTATATTCATCTGGGGATCCCAGAGATTTCATCATATTTTTTACAATAGCAATGGTAGGCCTGGGTCAGTTGATGCTGATGAAAATGAAAAATCCTAACATGTTTAAGATGGACACATTCAAAATGTCTACACCGTTGACTCAAGTAAACTGAAAAAAATTGGGGTACATTCAATAGAGAGAAAATAATATTGAATCTTTGAAGCATAGATGAAAAGTTTAATCTCTCAAGTACCTCACTACCTTGAAAGTCAATATTTCAATTCAATATGCAAAGCTGTGGATGGGTTTCAATGTAAGAGGCCAAAGAACGTTAGTGAATGTTAACAACAGAGTCAGGAGTAATACAGAACCTTGTGGCACGCCGCCATTAACATCATCAGGATCTGGTAATACGACATCTAATTTAACGGTATCAAGGGATACCATATGATGGCACAGCCTTGGCGAAGAGGAAAGTAGAAAAGCGAGAAAAGGAATAAGGGTATCAAGTGAAGGTATCGGTACACGTTTTACGTAAATAACTGCGGCCTGTAGTGCTGGGAAAAAATGAAAGATGGTAGTCACATTCGCGTAGATCCATTTAAGTATAGGGTTCATGGAATTTCATTTTCTTGTTAGATCTTGTGTCGAGGACAAAAGAGTGAAGACGGCTAAGTGCCATGGGTATCATGTGTAGGGATTGATCTACAAGGAATAAGATCACAGATATAGTTGGAACAATATCCATTGAAGTAGAAATAAAAAAGAGTTAGGCGTGCCACAATGCGTCTGCCCACAAATTTGAAATTCTTCTTTCAGACTTTATTTAAAGCGGACAATGTGGAGTCTCCTGCCCCTACCAAAGTATTATAAATATATTCAAGCCTAGCTTTGATATTAGCCTTGTAAATGAGCGCGAAAACCCAAGCCATTCGTCGCATCCTTTGAAATGGCAAAGATGTGATCCGTCCAACTAAGATTGTTGGATACCTAAACTTCTAGGCTCTTCTTCTTCAAGTTAAACAACATATCTAATTATATCTATATATCTCGAGCACTTGGGTTAGTAGAAGACATCGTTTCGGCAATCAGCGAGGTATTAGCAGAGATCTATCGTTGGGCTGCAGATAATGGCCTTACAGTGAACGTAAAAACGTAAACGTCGTTATCAGTAGAATCTATAGAACCCTTCGTCAGCTATCCTGTTCCTCCTCATTTTCCCTTCTAAATACAGGTATTGCAGAGGATGAAACATCGGAGCACATCCTCTACGAGTGCGAGACAGTTACAAATTATCACTTCTGATGAGACCTAAAGACCTCGAAAACATTTCCTTCAGAAAGACACTGCTCTTCTTTGAAAGAGTGGAGCTGATGGAAGAGCCATAGGAAGTGCAGAACATAAAAGGCCAATTTATGGCCGCAGTGCACTGGGTATGGCAGCCCCGCCAAAGTCTAATTCTAATTCTATTCTAAACAAACGATCAGCAGATTATCTCAGGAATTAGTGTAATATTTTAATTGCAGCATTTTACTATAACTTATCAAATTTGTAAGTACTGAAATTCATAACACTAAAGATAAGTGTCCCAAGTGTGCAGTTTTCATGCACATAGTGAGAAATTAGATTCACATTTTTCTATTTTCTTTCATTTTCCTTTAAATTCACGAAAGT
>QYTT01081861.1:19398-31329 GCA_006980735.1 Dasypogon diadema
CTCTTCCGATCTCATTTATTGGTAAATAATTTAATTTACCAAAGAAGATATCACGAAATAGTGCTCTTCTCCTTTTCCAAAATATATGACTTGTTTTCCCCGGCATATCTATCGGTAATAACCTAAGATTGAACCCAATAATATCTAGTTTTGTAATCTGGGATCTAAGTAATTCCACGTGAACTCTTTAGTAATATTGCATTTTATACGTACTATTTTCCATAATAAAAAAAACGATAACAAAAATTGCCAATTTCCAAAATTAGAATTAGATTCATTTATTCATTTAAACGAAATAACATCTCAACAGTTTGCATTAAAGATTCACAATATAAATAACAAGCTTACACCTATACATTTACAACTATGGAGAGAAAATTAACAGTTACATTTTCTTTTATATGTCATATTGTCAGCAACTTCTCCCTGTGTAATATCCACCGCATTACCAAATCTTTTAGGAAGACCTCTTCGTCCAGGCAGTGTAGCTTTATTTACGGCTAATTCCATTCTCGTCATAACGCGATCCAAAAGGACATCGACAGCATGACGAACATTTAATCCTGTACAGGCGCTAGTTTCGATGTATGGCAGATTATACCTTTCAGCCATCTGGCGAGCCTGATAGTCACTAACCACTCGTAAATGTTCCAAGTCGCATTTATTGCCACAGAGAACGACATCTGGATCCTCGCAATAGGCATGCATTCTCAATTGTTCCATCCAGTTCGTCACCTCCAGAAAGGATTTTTCACTCGTTAAGTCAAAAATTAGTAGGAAGCCCATAGCGTCTCGGTAAAAAGCTGTCGTTAAGCTTCGAAAGCGTTCTTGTCCTGCTGTGTCCCACAACTGTAGGTGTATCCGATGGTTCCTTCCCCGAGACGTGTATATCTGGAAAAATGAGGCTTGGATAAGAGGTTATTGCTTGAATTCACTACCTACCAAGCGCTTTTCACGAAAGTCTATTCCTACCGTGGATATGAACCTGGAGTGGAAAATGCCGTCGGTATATTGGTATAGAAAACTGGTCTTTCCCACTCCCGAGTCCCCAAGCGCAAGGAACTTTATCAAGTAGTCATAATCAATTGATGCCATTTAGTGGTGTCCTGAAAAGATTATTTGAATCAAATTGATTAAGATTTTCACCACGGGATTGAGAGGTATGGGAAATTAACACGAAATTCCACTTTTCGTCTGTCAAGAGAGTAGGAGGTTGTCGATTGGGGGATGTTCTTTCCAAACTAATTATCCCCATGAATACTAATTAATCAGAACAGCAATTCGCAGGATTACTTACAAGCAACAATGACGGAATAGAAATTAGTCAACTTCGAGGAGAGCAATTTAACAGCTTAACTGCTTACGGTTTACCAACACACTCCGACATTTTTACTGGTAACTGACATGCCTACTCCTAATCCATTTGCCGTAAGCTCTTTCAAAGGAAGGATATATCTTGGGCGACAGAACAAATTCCTCTAACGAAAATCTGAAGGGACGATTTAGCTAAAGGCTATTTACCCGCTCCTCGTTAGCCATATGTTCCGCAAGCCCATTAAAACTGACATTCACAAAAATCTTCTGATTTCTGACTCGAAGTGAAAGGACTTCTGCAGGCTAAACAGGAAAACAGTTCTCCCACTACAGAAAATTATTTACAAAGGAAGGTTGACTCAGTTGGACCATTTTCCCTTCGTAGTGGAAGCTTCCCGTAACCGAGATTGTACTTTTGATGACAAGGTTGTCCTCAAATAGCCTTCCCTGGGGTGTTTCATGTACTCTGTAAGGCCATAGCATATCGCATTAGCTCGCTCCATGGAAACAGAAACGATGCTGGCCTTTTTGTGATTTACTTAACGTCGACTATAACCAGGAAGCTAACCAATGCGAATTTAATTGGTGCTTTTATTACAAGTGCAGTGAAATTAGATTACTCCAATCCAAGTGGTCGTTATGTACGGGAAACCTGTTGCTTTGTCCTTCTGTGAGAGAAAATTTAATTTGATAAATAAAGAGGAAGGTTTCTTCTGATTGCAATGGTTACCTCTGTTATCTTTAAATCCACATTTCTATTTACAATTCATAATGGGAATGGAAATGGAGGAACTCAATCACGTTCAGAAAAGAATTTTCATAGTTGGGAGTACAACGTTTATATGCAAGAGAATTTATGCTTCTACAAAGGATATGAGTCAAGCACTTTTGATTTCCACATAGAAATTAGGAGAAGACAAATTTTCAAGATGGAGGCCACAAGTGTTTGCTTAATGAATATCTGCGACAGACCACCCTGTTGAGATCGAAGGCTAACGTTGTCGTTGTAGTGACGTCGTTTCTTGAAATCGTTCGCATTTTGAATTACTTTTCTGGCAACTTCTCTTATGAAACAAATTTTTAACTGTCACGTGCGTCCATTTGCACGCTCGTATAACATTAACCTTATGGAGATAGTACCAAAAGCACCAATGCCCGCTTAGAAACTGCATGAAATAGTAGCCCACTTCATCATGTTTCCTGCCGATCCACAGTCCGAGCTATGGCAAGAAATTGTCAGAAGGATTCAGATTAGAATCGACCCAGCAATAACAAGAACTGTAGGCCACACTGAGGATATCTCCTCTTCGCGCGGTGGCTAAACGCTTACTGGAACTTTATTTGATTTTTCCATATTTCGGCACCGTAATGTGGATTACGTCGTCTCCATGAGCAGGCGACTTAGGGCCCTTAGGGTTGGCAATGGGCCCTCTATATTTTCCGAAAGTGAGTTTAGAGTCGAATATTACCCCTAGATACTTGCCTGTCGGCTTTGTACTTTCCATTCACTACTAGAGGTCGGACAATGTCTATCGTCCTTTTCGTGAGAATGACAATCTCTGTCTTGACTATGACCGGAAAGAAGTCCATGATTAACCCACATTCACACCCTTCATCACCTCGTTGAGCTTGATCTGCGCCACCTTAACTGTGTGGATTGCTCTTAAAATAGATACGACATCCGCGTACCATACCAGGCGCGTCTCCTCTGGCGTATCGAGCCAGAAAAGGCTGTCAAAGGCGGCATTCCATGGATGGACTCTCGTACTGCTGCCATCGTGACAGACCTTTAGCACCGACCCCCCGTGGTGACGTGGAGTATGGAACGGATACAGGCACCCTAAACGTCAGGGTTGAAGGCATTTTTTTACGATAGCGAACAAATCCAGCCGCCGAGAGTTGCAGCTTCTTTCCTTTGCTCGGCTCTCAGTATCGACCACCTCTCATACCGCGTCCACCCTGTCGACGAAGCCCGCATTATCGGTCGATGATGTCACCAGCCGCCTGTATTTCCGCAAGTAGACGAGATTGTAGAAATTTCTCTGTTCCGTTGTGTCCAGGAGGTTCTTTTGCATCCGCTATACCTGGCAAAAATATGTTAAAAATCTCAAGCTTTGTAAAGAACACAGCCATAGAGGTGGCTAAGATCCCACTAGGACCCCTAGTGGTGGTGTATACAAGCAATACTTTTGCCAATTTTTTATTAATTTTATTCATATAAGAGAGACGCAGGTTAACTGATTTGGTACTAAGGGTAGTCTTTAGAGTTGTTATCAGTTGATTATTCACGAGTTTTACCTAAAATTTGGCATTATACAGTTGGCATATATACGAATATAGATTTTTAATATTTTCTTGCAGTGATTAAAGATGTTCGAACACGTTTCCTATGGACTTTGCTACTGGCACTGACACCAAATTTATATAAGCGTAAATAAATGCTTTGTTATTATTTTAACTGAAACCTCAATGCCTATTACAACAATTTACGTCTCTCAATTTAAAAATTTAGAAGCTGAGCCCAAGATAGTATTGTCTGCAATAAAATATAACTCATTCCGAACTCCACGCACCTGTTGCATTATTCAAGAAAAACTCTCTCGTTTTATGACCTATAAACTTCTTTAGGGCTCTTTTAACAGCCAGTGAATTTCCCAATTAATGGCTCCAACCGAACAACTCTTAACACGTATAATATCATGTTAAAACCAAATTTATTATAATACAGCAGCAGATTGTGATAATATGTAAAAATGGCAGAAGGAAAGCAAAAGCACGCAAAGGGATCCAAAAAAAAAATCACACGTTAAATCTGCTAAAGAACATTTAATTGCACATCACATTTGTGGTGGCACTGCTTAAATTTATCTCAAATATACAAATGTTGCCGAAAAATAAGAAATATTAAAAAGGAAAACGAAAAAGATACTCTGCTCTTGAGGCACACATCCTGATAAAATCTCCGAGAATCTGCTACTGTTTTGTATTTGCTGTTTTATTTTTGGAATTCAACAGAAAGGTTAAGTGATGATGCAGGTTTGTAAGTGAAGTCCCAGTGAACCCATATTTAATTCCCTAAAGGAACATGTGTATACGTAAGTCAGGACCAAAGCAAAGATTAACAAGCTTTCATAAGTTAAGTTAATGAAATTGTACAACAGCTGTGCCTTTACTTTACAGCAAACAAGAAATTTACTTAAAGATGTTGGAAAGTTTAACTGAGTCCCTCCTAAATTCAGGCACTCGTGTATTTTAAGGGAAAGTTTCAACGAGAATCCATTACACGGGATTCAGACAGAAAATTATATCAAAGGAATCCCTGACGTAGGAGGAAAGATGTATACACCACATCGTCTAGCGAATTTTTAATACTCTTAATCCTACCTTAGGGCTTCCTTGTACAGAAATAACTTCAGAGAACTATTTAAGAATTTATTGGATACACTTAAGGCAGGGCAGTGCCCAAGTCAATGGATGTTAGGGGACGTCAATCAAAAGGAAATATGACCCACAGCTTTTTCATAATCCCGCTATTGAGCAAGAGGGTACATCTTGATTTACTTATTTATACTTTTTTTCTGGAATCCTTTTGCTCAAAAGAAACATCGAAGAAGGTCAAAAAGTCCTTTATTAACCTCATTTTTTTTCGAGATTTTTGTTATTCAATTTTAGGATTTCTCCATTTCTCTTTCAAGTGAAGTTCTGTATACACGTGCAACAGGTGCCCTCATATATTTTTTTTCTGGATTTGTACTGCTTTTTAAAAATGTATTATGGAGAAGAACATTCATTTAACGTCTATAAATATAAATCATAAGATTTATTGTCCCAGGGATTGCTTGAAGCAAGGCTGTGTTCTCCAAAGCCACAAGTATCGATAGAATTCTTACAAATATAGTCTGCTTCACAATCAAAATCAAAAAGTAGAATACATTCAAAGTTTCCCCAAGTTTGCGTTTGAATTAGTCGCAGAAAGTTATACAACAAAATGAAATGTTTCCCCGGGAAAAAGATCAAAGAATATTTGATGTAATACTATCCGTAAATGAGGGCACAACAAAGTCAATCGGAATTAATTAACGTAAATGATAACTACAAGTTCAAATATTTGTATTTCATGATAAGGGCAAGTAACACCTATATTTGATGTACTACTAACACATCCTTGGAAAATGTACATTCATTGGTATAATAATTGCAATTATCGATCGGGGATTATCGATGTAATTCGCTGTCTTCGGGTTCTTTTCATCCCTCTGCCAAGATTCGTCTTAGTGGGTTTGCTTCGGAGTGCTCCTAGTCAATTCCCTAACCTTAACGTTTCCAGCTCCAGCATTTTGTATGCGTTAATACGTTGAGTGTGGCATCAGTCCCCAGGGACTCACATTTAAAAGTTTTCTCAGAACAAATGCATTTTAACATGCAATTCTCTCACAAAAGCTTTTATGCTAATTGCCTCACTCAACGTGCTAAAATAGTGGAAGAATGTCTGTCACAGGTTGCTCAAGGCCCAATAGTGGAACATAGTTCTAAACTTTGGATCTCTATTATCAGTTGCTGTTTTGCCAAAGTGTCGGCTTTTTGGTTTCATTCGATCCCTATGTATCCTCTAACCCAAGAAAGTGCTACCTTATTTTCTGGGGCCAAACCCATTGAGTTTTTGTGCACATTCCATTACTAAGGATGAACTCACTTCTGTCCGATTCATGTATGTAACGACTGCTTGGTTGTCTTGAGAACTTTTTCCTGCTCGCATCCGACCCTCTTTTAAGTAGTCACACGCACAAACTGAAGCCAGAATCTCTGTCTATTAAATAGAAAAGCATTTACCCAGACAGATTTGGTTCTTCA
Source organism: Dasypogon diadema (assembly GCA_006980735.1). NCBI lineage: Eukaryota > Metazoa > Arthropoda > Insecta > Diptera > Asilidae > Dasypogon > Dasypogon diadema. The sequence goes on from QYTT01081861.1 coordinate 25,564, forward strand.
ATGAGCACAAAAATATCCTGCGGTTTTTCACTACCAAGAATCCTATGAAGCCTTTCGGTTATCCTGATCCTCTTATTCTTGTCGTGGAGCATCTCGAGTACCCTGATCCAGGAATTTTTTATACACACACACAGTCCATGGTACAATGTACCATTGCATTCTGAGTACCGCCTAAACTGGCCAAGTATCTCCAGGATAGTTTCTAACGCAGCTGCAAGTGTGATCCCTATCCCCGCCATCGTTTGTACTCTATTCAGTATCGCCTAATAGTGTTTTTCTCGCGGCAGCAAAGTCGCCTGCACTCCACGCCTCACTGTAACAGATGTCCTGAATCCTGTCCCGTCGTCTGTTTTTAGATAGTGAAGCTTTCCCACCCTTTCCGATAGTCCACCGATACACCTTTGTGGAATCCTGTCTCCTGCATCAGGGCTGCAATCAACATTTCCTCCACAAGGCGGCGAAGTATGATATTCGATGGCCCTCTATTATGTTGGCAAATTTTTAGACGTTGGTACGAAAAATCCTTAGTCCTTGCAGAATGTGTGTGCTTCACCGATTTTCTTAGACGTTACTAAAATATATGCTCTTGAAGTGTAAAAAACAAAATGACTGCGATCTACTATTTCGAATGAATACGGACATACAATATTTTGTTCAATTCATAATTATCATCCCTACCACCGCATTAGGACCGTGTCTGTTCAGAGTTTGTGATTTTGAAAACATCCTCGACAATTAACGACATATTACATAAAGGTCTTCTTTGGTATCTTCAGATCACTTCAAATGGAGTTTTCCATGTGTTCTGGTTACTCTCAGGGTTTCATTCCAAAACACCCTTGGGCATCCTTTGCTGTGCATTATCAACACGTGATCAAGTGATGTAAATCTTTCTGATTTTATTATTAACATTATAATTCATGGTTCATCCTCATGCATTGTTTTATTCATCTTAATAATTGCCTTGTCGAAGCCATAAAGCCCTGTTACCATGTCGTGATTTCAAGCAAAATCGTCCAGGCATACTACCACTTATACCATATCAGTTGGACTCTTGTCCACAATGTCCAAACCATCAGCATATTCAAGAACCTATTTTGTTTACATTTCTGTAGGGGAAATCTAGTGAAATTTGTAATCTAAAATCAACCAGCCTACAGGAGTCGATAATATCCCGAACTAGTTAAAGAAAATGGCCCAACTCTCTGAGATTATACTTTTTCGATGCTTGTTTTGTAGACTGAGAAAGCTATCCGTGATCGTTTTAGGAAATCTGTTATTGTTGCTCTCTACAAGAAGGGAAACAGGTCTATGTGCAGGGACTATCCAGGATTTTCTTGAATACGACATATACAGCTCTATTTTATATCGTCACTGCATATTTTACATCATACAAGAAGAAAATCTGGGCGAATATCGGTTTGATTTGAGGAAAGAAAATTATACAGAAATCTTGGGATTATAACATCTCACTCGTCGATTTTGTGCATACATGTTACAGTACAGGCAGACAAAAGTTTTGGGCTGCTCTGACCGCTATGGACGCATTCCGAAAGATTATTATTGTTAAAGGATCCACAAGAATATTCTGCATCGAAAACAATACTTAGATGGGATAATTACACCTGTTGTAACGTATAGCGCAGAAGCGTGGGTCTTAACAAATCAACAAACCAGTGAGAAGAATCTTGTACTCCGTTTCCGATGGAGTCCGAACAGAAATTATGAATATAAATAAAAATGATACCCTAAATTATATAATCTCTTAAAGATCTAGTTATAGTGCACTTTTAAAAGCATGGAAAACATCTGAATTGGATCGCTTATGCAGTTTCCAGCCTTCACACTTCCAATTACTCGCTTTTTGGGGAAGTTTTCTTAATCTTGATATCTTTCTCTTTACTACAACACGCACAATTTTTGCCCATCAGATTTTTTATCTACAACCTTTTTAGGCATGTTTCGCTAACTCATCCAACCCACAATTCATACACTTGGAACTAAATATAACATAAATCACTTTTCGAAATCCGAATGCCTTCAATAAATCAAGTTAAACAAGATTTTTATGACACCCTTCATGAATATTTTATCAAATCAATACTGTGTGTCAGGCAAAAGAAAACCATCCTTAAAATAACTGAATCACTTAAATCCAGAGAAACGGCAAAATGGAGATGAAAATGGAGAAATTACATTTCCACCCTAAACTCAGAATAAAACCTGGACAGCATGTCAATTAGATCTATTTTAAGACGGGTCTCAACTTCCCTGATGTAATTTTCATCACAAGCAAATTCTTTTAAATAACTCTGTTTAAATAAGATGCCACTGAAAAGAGCAAGCAACGTTAATGTAATATCAGAGTCCCTTTGGGTAACTGCCCCAAGTTAATAATTAAAATAACAAATCAAATTGGATCCAAAACTCAAAGAACAAACCACCCTCGTTATGTAAATATTAAAAGCATTGTAATTACCAACCTCGATAAATCATCAGAGCCGTAACACAGGTATCACTTGCTGAAATTTGCTTTCCACCGCCTGCTATAATACAAAGGCATTCTCACGTTGCTGTTGCGACTCGACACAAACCCTTCAGATCCTTTTCCCACACTTCTCGTTACGCACAATTTCAGACTCAGCAGAACAATGTCGAAGACTGGAAATTGTTGAACATGCACACACGTCCACATGAATATATCAGGGAACTTCCTGTACCTTCCATAACTTTTCAGCTTGCTTATCCTAGCATATAATGAGAAGATTTATCGATTACACCTCTTTTACACCGTACTTCATTCGTGTCACGGTTATTAACTTGCCCTGAATTCACGTCTTATTCTGGAGGTTACCTTCTAAATTTCTCCAATTTCCTCACTCCTCCAAAACTCGAACAATATCCGAAACTTATAAAGCCATTTTCACTAAGCAGATCCTATATCAACCTCAACCCAGACGAAAGTCGGATCACACTCAGACGTTTCAATTTAATTAAGAACCACTCTCGGTCCTTATTATCTTGACCAATACAACTGGAGATCACAAATAACAATGATGTGGTATAAATTAGAATCACGAAAAGCACCAGCTATGACCCAGGTAATTTACGAAACCACACAGCTCACTTCTTAGTAAACCCCTTTTTCACACGTTTCCCATGCGTGCACCTGTATCAACAGTTTCCTTTCCTTTCCTTATGAAAATTCTGCTAGTTCACCACTTCACTGGAGGAAATCCGAACGAGAAACACTCCTTAATTCCGTTTGCCAAAATAGCCCATGTGCACAAAAATTTCGAAGACTTTTAATCTTGGGAAAAACTCTATTTCAGCTATACCGATGATCCCACTGTAGAAAGCAACCTGTTGCGAAGTCTAGCAGCAACTAACGATGACTGACTTTTTCAGAGTCTGCCACACGGTCTACTGTGAACTGCTCGTTATCTCAACGTCTACGTCACGTTTGTAGCCCCTTCTCTTCATCGGCTAGCGAGGTACCTCTTTCAAACGTTTCACCATCTGATTATACCAAAATAACATCCACGAATCAATGGAGCCTGTAGACAACATTCTCCTGGACAACACTGAGGCTTGTACGCCATGAAAAAGGACTTTAGTACTCCACCAATACAGCAGAGTTTCGAAAGCACCACTCAACTCAAACTGGTCATGTTGGAAAATCTCTGAAAGTATAACTTCCTCCCTATCCAAACAATGCTTTCTCATATTCAGGATGTCACAGCTACAACGATACAACTTGTGTGCAGGAGCACTCCTCCTGTATATGTATCCCGTCATCTCAATTTTGAACGATGGCTCTAGTATCAGGTGAAGGCTGTTTTTCGAACAGTGAACTGTGAAAAATATTGGCAAAAAGGACACTCCGAGCGTCTGGACATCCGACACTTTCAATACCCAAACAATCTGGGAGTATACATTAAAAGTGATAAATTCGACACTTGATGTGGGTAGGAATTTTTTCGCATATTTAGCTTTTGCAGAAGTAGGCTTTCTGGCTCCCATAATGGAAAACTATGCATTACCCCAATCTTTACTGCCCTAAGCAAATATTCCATTTTCCACTGCTATCGGAAATTTGTGGGCAGAAAATCACAGACAGCACGAAAGACATTTGTATTTAGGTCAAAATTAAATATAGTACTTTAGCGTGTTACCAAAAAAGAGTAGATTAAAAAAATATATACTACGCGTGACGCACGGTGTAACTTGCGTGGAAATTTAAAAATATTTTACACTTTTTAGGCACAGACCCTGTGGCTGGGCCAAAGAATAAACTCTCAATAGTGCCAGCTTATCGTAAAAGGCCTACTCTGCAAGGAGCAGGCTCCATTCTGCAAACATATCAGCATTTTCAGTCAGGGTTCATGTTGGTCATAGAGAGGTCCGGCGAAAACTTTCTCCACCGAGGGGCATTGTAAAAAGCATTACTAAGTCAATAAGTAGTCGAGTAGTGAATGATAAATTTAAGCAGACGGCAAATGAGTACAGTTATGGATTTTTCTGATTAACTAAAAGCCAAAACATAATCACAGGCCAAATTTCAGGTCTCTAGCTCTATTAGAAATGCACGAACTCTAGGATTACATGGTTACACCAAAGACCCCTCGAAGCTCAGAAAGGCTCTAAAAATGTACCAAGAGCTCAAACTTGTCCTTAATAGAAAAACGTTACAATTGTTGATTTCTTCGGTCAACTATACAAGCAAAGACCTACTCATAGGCCAAATTTCAAGGTTGCAACCCTATGAGAAGTGCACGAATATTACGATTACATGGTAATACCAAAGACCCGTAAAGCTCAAAGAGGCCCCAAAAACGTAGCAAGGGCTCAAATTTTCCCATAACCCAGAAATGTTACAATTTCCAACTTCTATAGTCCTCTACAAGCCAGAACATACTCACATGCCACATTTCAAATCTGTACTCCTGCTAGAGATACCTACACGAACTTTATGATTACATGGCTACACCAAATACAACTCAAAGCTAAAAAAAATGAAAATGATTTAGATTCACGTTGAGTTGAGGTTTGTAGGAGTATCTGGTGGCTATTTCGGATATTTTTACTGCTTTCCTTATCTTGTAATGTATTCCTAAATTTTCAATACGATTTCTGTCATTTCATGGTGAAAAACCTTGTAAAAGGTAGGAAATGGCTCCACACAAAATGTATACCAGAAACTCTGATTTAGGGTGAACTAGCAAACCTACAAAAGAGACCACATTAATCGGATTCCTTTCATGACTGCTCGTAGGGTTTTCTGTCGAGGTTTCTTTTCCCTTGGCAGAATCTCCTTTAGGAGCTGTTAAGAACACCGTTAAACCTGCAAACTCTAATTTATGATAGATATCTTCATGGGTATTTTAATTAAACTAATTTTCACTATCTTTCTAACTTTATTTATTATCAGTTTCCCTTCAATGCCTCTACTGAAATTGACCTAATTTTCTTTTTAGTTTTTACATTGTGTGACATTTTAAGCATAGTTAGGGAAGGGAAACATACTTTACGGAAGCGACAAATTTTAATAATGTTGCAAACTCTCCATGACATGACTTGAATCAAAGAACTGTGCCTTCTCAGGTCTTCATAGCATACGCCCATTCATAAAGGAAGTCAGTGAAAACTTCTGAAAACTTGTGACAAGGGTCTGTAGATCTACATGTCCTATACATCTGTCGTCAACACCCTCAACAATGGTTAAAACTGTCAAAGTATAATTTGATTGAAGTACTATGGGCATCA
>QYTT01081861.1:38763-60558 GCA_006980735.1 Dasypogon diadema
AAAAAATAAAACTGTATCCAAATAGTTTATTAAATTATAAGTTTAATAAGTAGCACGACCTAATCGAGGCTTTATGTGCTCTGGCTCGGAAACAAGATTGGTAAGTTTGTCAGTTTTCTCCGTTTCTTCCGTTTTGTGAGTTTCGTCCGTTTCCTCAATTTCGTCATGCTTCTCAGACTTGTTACTTTTCTCGTTCTTTTTTCTCGACTTAGGTTCACGCTTGCTGGCGGCGACATAGCATCCAATGAAGAGGACAATATAAACAAAGAGCGCCAAAGGGCTTTACTTATAGAGTTCTGCATTTTCGCTTACAAAAGAAAGTAGGGATTTTTCGTTTTTGTACTGTTCTGCATTCATTTTAGAATTTGGACTGCACTTTAGAATTTAAGAACTGCTTTTTTTACTTTTTCCTTAGTATAGTGAAAACTGCAGTGATTCCCTTAAGTTCTTTTCATAGTTTTGAATGGATAGCAAACTTCCATTTTTTTTGTTTTTTTATTTACAGGTTACTTTGTTATTGTATTTTAGTTTACAGTAGAAGAAAAGTAGAAAATTTACTGTATTTATTTTCAGTAATGCTAATAACGCTGTGATGGAAACATCGGGCACAGACATGGAATAGGAATACCGAGATGCAGTGCAAAGTAAAAAAGAAAGATTCACTCATGTTATCAAACTGTAATTTTAAAGAGCGCATAAAAAGGTTTCGTGTATTTACCTATTAAAATATAGAGTTTCACTTCTAGCCCAGAAGGCACACTTCATTATTATTAATATAATAACAAGCGAAAATTGTTGAATGACGTGGAAATGGACTTTAGAGCGCTGCGAGTTCCCTATTTACAGAGAAGGATCCGAATTGAATTAAGCCAATGACGACGATGACTGAATCAAGAGCGAGTATTTATTTTGAAGGGTGTTGGATTGGAAGAAATAAATAATAACGGAGAAAACATCATCAGTGTAATGATTAAAATCAATTTAGAGTTAAGTGTTAAAAATTACCTGATAATGTCGCATAAGATCATCATTGTCAAGTCCTAAAAATACTTGACACGCTCCTGGATTACAAAAACAACCCGTTCGTAAAAAGATGTCATATACACTGGCAAGACAAGCCACCTACATAAAATACGTGTAAATTTAAAATTATCTTAGTTTGCAGTAATACAAAACTATACCTCAGCAAATCCGACATATTCTCCATTTTCGTGAAGTAAATTAAAAGCGATTATTCCTCCCTGTTTTTCAGAAGATGAAAAATCTGAGTGATTGTAAAACTCCACTAAGGATCTTCCATTTGTGTGTTTTAAACTTTTCAGGGAAACATAGCAATATTTGGCTAATTCGAAAATATGCTTCGAAATTCTTTGAATGGATAACGTGGATTGATGGTACGGAACAAGACGTTCGATTGTATTAAATCCTGATAAAAGCGCCACTATTGAAAGAAATGGAATTGTTCCGTCTTCAAATTTTTCATGAAAGCAATCTCGATTTTCGTGGAAATCAACTAGACTCATTGCAATTTTAACAGTTCCTCCGCCAAAATATTTTTTCTTTAATATCTTTTGCCCCCTTTTGCTTACTATCAAAGCTCCAAGACCCGTAGGATACCTAAAATTATTAAAACTAATATTATGCATTCCTTCGTTTACTTTTTACTTACCCAAAAATTTTATAAAACGAAATACATACAAAATCTGGCTTGTATAAACTGAGATCGAGATAATTTGTTGCAGCAAAACAAGCTGCATCCAAACATACATAGTAATTTTTTACTTTAGATTCTTTGGGTTCGGAGCCTCGCAAGCAAAGCCCCTTTTCGACAATACCATGCTTTTGGATTTTCGGTATCAACTCAAGGGGATATTTGAATCCACTAAAATTGCACTGTGCCGAAAAAGCAATAAGTGAATTGCCTGTGGTGCCAGTGAGTTGATCACTGTTTCCACATTTTATCACATTTTCCAAAAGTTGCTCTCTTGTGAGAACGTAGACGTTTTGTGTTTTCACCTGGTCACGCATTCCCAATACTGATGTATGATTTTCTTGAACATAAGTGAAACTTCCAGTGCAATCGAAATCGAAACATTCTGCCACAAGTTTTAGTGCCGCCGTCGCACCAGATGTAAATACTATGCTAAAATCATTTATATTCGTACCAAAATGTCTCAAGACCCTACAAATAAATTGGTTTCAAATTTTCGTACTTCGATCAAATGATAGGATCCACCTGTAACGAACTTGATCAACTAAATCTTCGGTTGTTTTGCTAGTGTGCGGATTGCAGAATAATCCCGATTTTAGCAAGTTACTGACAGAGTCTATCTGCTTTTCTGAGTAGAGAGTTGCTCCGGCATGATCGAGGTAGCAATTACCTAGAAAAATACATTTTTTATTCAATGGCAAAAAAGTCTAATTAACTAGTACTTGCCTTCGATTCTCTGGAACTCTCTACCAATTAATTCTAGCTCCTTAGAAGAGTATTCAGCAGCAGATCCCATGTTTTAAGAGCATTCCTGATGACATTCGCGATAAAGATTTGTTTACTTCTCAAACAAAATCGTGGCAAATTTAACTCTCACTTTTGTACTCGATTGTAGAAAGCCTATCACTGACTGAGTCACTTACTCTGACGATCGCCAACATTTCATGGCACAAGTGAGGTGAACCCCTCCAACTGGCACTGACTGTATGACATCAAAAGTTACGTAATATTGGAAGTGTTTTCCTGTGTTTATCTGCGATGATAAGCAAAACTTATTGAAAAGCTTGTTTAGCTTCTGCTATAGAAGCCTCACAGACTAATATTTTCTGCAGAACGACTTTACTTTATAGAAATTCCGGCATAAATCTACTAAAATTGATTTAAGTACTTCTTATTCCTTGTATATCGGATATGATATACAATTTCCCTTAAATTTATATCTTCCATACTCTCGATCATTATACGACGAGGGCTATTTCACTATTATTTATATCGTGATGTAATCATGTTTCATTAATATACAAACGATGTCTAACTCTACTTAGACAAGTCAAAATACTTCTTATCTTTAAAAAACCAATCATAAAAGCTTCATCACTGGCACCATATCCAGAATTATCCCTACTGAAATGAGCTGAAATCATCGGGGAACTTAGGAAGCGCTAAAAAACTGCAGCCGTTGGGGAAGACCGTCTAAATTAAATGAAAGGGAAAAACGGGATATCATAAGAAAGGTAAAGAAAACTCCAAAACTTCGTGCACCAAAAATTGCAGCTGCAGTAAAACCGGAAAGAGGAAAGGATTGCAGTGCTGAATGCATTAAAAGGCTCCTGAGAAGTGCTGGATTTCACGTATAATGAGGAAAAACCACTAATAAATGTAAAGAATAGAAGGCTATGTTTGAAATTTGCCAAAAAGCCTTTAAACCACACTGATATGTTCTGTAAAAAGTGTGATTTTCAGTGATGAAAGTAAATTTAACCTCTTTGGTTCCGATGGTGGAAATTGTGTGTGGCGAAAAGTCAACGATCCTAAAAATGTTCGACCAGGGGTGGTTTCGTTATGGTCTGAGAATGTATGGGATATAAGGCAAACAGTGAACGCTTTTTCACGATTTTTTGCCCATCGATGCCTCGCCTGACATCTTCCGTCTTCCTCACTCTGCACTGCAAGTAATAAATACGTCACAGTCTACAGCTCTCAGGCGAGGCATCACTGGGCCAAAAGTAGAGAAAAAGCGTTCACGGTCTGCCTAAGGAGCTGACTAGTCTTTCTGTTATTGCTTGGTCGATGGTTGTGTCGTTTCTTCAAAGGCAGCGACTTCAGGTGAGGGCTTCTTAAATTCATATCCTATATATGTATTCCAAATCGTTTTTTACGTTGTTAATCCTCCGCGACAGTGATTTGCCGTGCTTTGTGACATCATGAAAATTTTCTTGTAACACAAATATTTAAAAAAAATTGGTAGACAAATAAATTCAGAAATAATGAAGTCCACTAATAATCACTCTATATCTGCGGCAATTCAACACCCTATCTCTTCTCTCTTAAAAGTATTTCCTATTCGAAATAGGTTTTTTAGCTTTTTTATATTTGAATACCGAAGACCTCATCCAATTCTTTATAGTCCACCAAGGATTAAACATTTTATATTTGAATAGAAGACCCCCAATTCTTTATAGTCGTCATTCGAACTTTCCACATATTTTCTTGCTTATTTTTCCCATTTGTCTTAATACTAATTTTTGGCTACGTAGTACTTGTAGGTTGCAGAAGTGACTCAGATAATATGAAATGATTCGCATAACAGCATCAAATCTATTAAATTTTAGCATTACTATCTGATTTTTATATTTTTCGAAAGACGTAACTATTCTATAGGATCCAAAGAACTGTTATGACAAAATTACGACAATATGTATATGAATAGAATTCAATTTTATTGTTAAAGTAAATGCAGAAATGAATGGTTGGTTATACGCCTGCATTGGAATTATGTTGATGTGAAGGAACCACATTGGCCACGTGGTTAGCAACCAGACAGTAGATTTCTAATGATATTACCGCGCAGCACTATACTCTGTTAATGCAAAATGTCTAAATAAGATCGTAATCAAGCTCAGCTGCAATCCACCCTAGATTTCACTTTCTGCCTTTAACTTTGCTATTCTTTGTAGAGATTTAACAGCTGCTGTATGTATTTTAGGATCAAGTTTATCTAGAATCAAAGTTTAATTGAAATTTAAATTCTTCTGGCACAATTATCCACTTACATATTTTATGCATCCCTTTAACTGGAAATCGAATTGGGAGCTCCTGAGGATCTGTACAAATAAAAACAAAAGGGCTATCTGATTCGCCATTTGGATACATTTTCCTATATTCCTCTTGTGGTAAACAATCCTTCAATAAAAGCGTGAAATATAGATTAAGTACAATATAATGTATTAAACAAACCTGAACTGATACACAACCAAGTAAGCATCCTGACGGATATTGGGTGGGAAATTTTATATTATCATCTGAAAAAAATGAATTATTTGCGAAAATACAAAAGAATTTCATTACCATTGTAAATGACTCTGTAAAATTGTTCCATACGTTTAACTTCTTCCATATCAACAGGTTTTGCTGTTGATGCAATCCATAAACGTCCGCGATGTGAAGTATACCAGGACCTACCTTCATGTCTGTAATATAAATTAAAATTCAGTAAAAGTTTGCAGTAGGAAAATAATTTCTATTTTATTTTACTTTTTAATTCCAGCTACGAGTAAAGAAGCCCAAGGTTGATGCATAGATAGGCAATGACGCATATCTTGCATTTCTAAAAGTTCCTTATCTTGAACACGATTATATTCTCCATCAAATTCTCTATTATCTGGGATTTCTCTACATTTTCGGGTATTTGTAGGAGGAATAAAAACAGGTGCAGGTCCTTCAATGCCTGGATGAATATCGTCAGAAATTTCTTGATTCTTATGTTTCCCTCTTTTTGTGGTATTGGCGTACAGATCATCAGTACAAGAGTTAGCAATCTCTTTTAAAATTTCATCTTCAAATTCTACAGTGATTTGTGGCTCTTCGATTATTTCTCGACCGGCAAAATCAATTGTTACTTTTCGATTTAAACGACTTGCGTGTTTTTTTTCTCGCATTTCCTCTTCTAGTCGTTCTAATTTTTTACGTTCACTGTCAGAAAGCCAGACCGTGCTTGTCTGGGAAAGTAAGATATAAATAATATATAGAAAAATAATAAGGGTGCAAAACGAATAATAAAGAAATATTTCTTACATTAAAATAGTCTGACTGATCATCAATAACTGTGGTCCTCCGTTCACTGGTCCTGTCATATTCCAAAAGGCGATTTCGTTGTGCCAGCGCCTCTTCCCACCCTTTTGGTCTGTTCTGCTCCATCAAACTCTTTTTCAAATTACCTCCTTTTTTAGTCGATGACTTTATAAGTTTAAGTTCTTCCTCAGAGCAGACAAGATTTCCACAAAATAGACACGGTCCACTGCCTTCTTGTTCACAAACTATTCGCCCGCATCGCATGCAATTATTAATTAATTTATGCTTCGAAGCCTGACAATCACAACGGTGTCGTCCTTTAAGAAGGATCGTATCGTTCAGTTGCCCGTCTTGCGTGTACAAATTTACGTATTTCGTTTTCTTTCGGGAAGTTAGATTGTTAGTATTCGTAGATTGAGGTGACTTGGGTCTGTCTTGCTGTAAGTGATTCGAAACACTTTCAATACTGGTTAGGAACTATTAAGACATACCTTCTCTGATTTTTTACAGTCCGGTTGAGATCCACTTTTTGGGGGTTTTTTGTTATTGTTTTTCACATTACCTTGAAAATTTTTACCTTAAAAATTATTATTACCAGAATAAAAGGTTTTCGGACTGCATTGACACTTACCAAATAGTTTTTGCTTAAAATCGGTTATAAATGAACGATGTTCTGGAAGGTCGTAATTGAGAAGGGTTTGGAAATAGTCATCCACTTCTTCAGAGGATTTCATAGACAGGATGAATCTGCAACATCGAATGGGACAATATTGATAAGAGAAGACAAAAATGTTCGCATTATATTTGGTATGAACCGGTCCAACTTTAGTTTATAATGGGAAGGATAGATCTTGTTAGGAAACGGCAATAAAGAAAAGCAAAAGCTGGGTTAAAGAGATGGGGAAACATAGTATCGGAAGGAAGAGCAGAAAGTGGGACTCTAATCTTTACGTTTCTATTCAAAAACGAATCAAGTACAGTGACTGCTCTGCAAAGAACCGGACACCAAGCATCATAATTTTGGTTTTGTTTTTGTTTAGATATCGTCGGCTCGATGAAAACTACCCATTTCACTGTCCTTTACACAATGTTAGTCGGATCTATAGAAACTAAAAAGATAAGGAGTTGGGCAGGGTGGCTTTACTCGTGCAAGCATCAGGTTGAGGTCCTGTTCATTGCGGAAGGATAGGGGCTGACATATATTTGAACGTTGTCGGCACAAAGTTAGTGAAAAGTATCGAAAGAGAGGCGAGTTAAAGTAGTGAAAAGTATAAAAAGAGAAAGGCACCAAATTTGATATTTTTATAGGCGTCAACATCTTCAGGCAAGCATTTGGCGAATACGAAACTAAAGTCTTCACTGTGTGAGGATGGGAATAAGTTACGAAAAGAGGGTGACAAAAATTACCCAAAGAAACGCTTAGTAAAGTTAAAAGAGAATATGACATATGTAGGGGACCAATCGACATAGAAATTGAAAAACGCGAAAAGTATATCATCATTATCAGCACCGTCGCACTGCCACATACGCCAACATTAGGGCCTCTGCATGTATCATCCTCTAGGAACCTAAAGTTTTAGAGGTGGTATCCATAGCTTTCTCTCTTAGTCTGTTGGCAAATCTTATTGACCGCTTCCATTTCCTCATTATACTTTGTTCTTTTGAACACTATTTCTTATATATCCAAACAGCACTTCGCTTCTTCAACTGGAAAGGAATTACTACTAAAATAGTGGAAAAGTGTGTGTGTTGGAATATTAATATAAAAAATCCATTTTAAAACTGAAATCTTCATAAATTTTGTTAGATATCTGGAAACTGTCGCATGACAATACCGACCTGTCGGTCACAAAAAATATTCCACTTTTATGTATGAATTGATTTCTAGAATTAACGAGTACCTTATCATTTCATCCGGAATGGGAAAATCCAAACAAACCGAGAGTCTATCTTTCAGCCAGTTTTCCATATTTCCTCAAAAGCCTCACGAAAATTCTCCACATAAACACAACTTGTACAATTGCTACAGCTGATTAATCAGCTGTTATTCCGCAATCACAAATCGGAGACTCAAAAGCAAATATATGAAGTGATGTCGATGTGGCTACATTTTGTATTTATTCTGATATGTATCTAATTATTAAACGTTTTTATTATATATTTCATTGGATTATGTTATAATTAGAAATTATTTTAATGCAATTTAATTTCAGAAATTTAAAATAAGATTTTTCTTAATCAAAAGCAAAATGTAGTATTGGTTACTTTATTAAAATAATTAAAAATCAACGCCTAAATTGCTGCAATATAATGACAAAAGGTGTTAAAAAATGTTTTAATGCTTTATCATATTTGAATAATAATAGTATATTTGGAATCTATTATGTTTGATCAGTTGATTTAAATTAGCTATTTCTACACGAAAAGCGAAAGCTTTCGCAAACATTTCGGCGCCTAGCATTCAATTTTATTCTACTTTGTTGGCAGAACGGTGTTAAAACTGTTCCTAGCTAAGAAGAAGACACGTCGAAAAGCTTAGATGTCAGAGTTCCCAGCAAACAATACGGGAAATTGGTTTCGTCGCGAATACCACGTAGTGATTTTTAATTGCACAAAAATTATAAATTACTTAATCTGAGATGACCATCTAGCAATACATAAACGAGTACATAACATTCCGGTCGATCAAATAGCAAAAGTGTTTAATGAAAATTTCCTCACTCTTTTCTTTGATTTCTGTGCCAAAAAGTGTAACAAAATCTCGTAAACGAAAAAAATTAAATAGATTACACCGAAATGCTGCCAACATATACAAGAGTTACGCCACCAAGAAAATCGTTTCACACCCGGGAAAAGTGTTTAATTGCTTTGGTATTAATTACATTGGGTTTGCTTTGTTTTGGTGGAATTTTCCTGTTACCCGACAATTTCGGTAGTGAACGTGTACTAAAAGTGTATAAACAGTTCCAAAAGGCTGGCCCAGAAATCTTTATACCAGCTCCTCCGATTGCACCCCATGGATTGGATAACAAGGAGGAGGATCCACACATTCTTGGTGACAAGCAGAAACTTCAGGCGAAAATCAAGGAGGAATTGGGGAACATGCTTGATCGGCCGGAAACTGCAAAAATAGAAACAGATCAGCCACCTCCAATTGCAGGACCTCCTGTGAGAACAACCGAAGAACCGGCAAAAGAAATACTACTTCAGTATAGACCAACTGGACAGGATCCAGATCCCAGTGTGCAGAAAAAGAGGGATAAGATAAGGGAGGTAAGTTGCACACCATTATATGCTACGTGCATTCCATCGAAGCAATTGTCGTGAGACAAAGCATCTTCTCCTATCGAATTATTCTTGGTTTCTCTACATTTTCGCCACCTCAACTACCACAAATAGCGAGGCAGAAACTGTGTCTGCAGCCACTTTTCCATACCTTATTGTATCTGTGCGAATTTTGCTTAGTTTCACCTGCACGCTACCTTGAGTGATGCGACACGGGTGAAATTTTCGGTTGCGCTAAACTCAGCGTTTATCATCGACCACAAAGTTGACGGCACATTGACCTTAAGATTGACACGGAATAGTGGTTGTCTCACTAGTCTCGTGTGTTGTTTCTGCTTTATTTTCTCCGAAAATAGATTAAATTGAAAAAGGCGAACATATCACTTACGAGGCATTTTTTTGATCACATTGCGTGAAGTGACCTCATGCTCTACTTCTGCTTTGGAACTTGTGATAATTTCAATTAAGCGAAATTTAAAGTTAGCCGAAGCGAACGTTAACATATTTCTGGGTAAAAATTACAATTGCTAACATACAGTTTCTCCTATGAAAAATGAATGCTATTAGCTTTGATTATGTATGCAGTGTTTTATATAATGTTTTCAAAACTGCAGTTTTTATGGCGTTCACTTTGGAGGAATTGCAATGTTTTCAGAATCTTCAGATTTATTTTGTTAACTGGGCTGCTAACTAAAATATGATTTCTGATGTTGTTGTTATATCTTGAGGTTCGATACGAAATATGCACGCTCTTAAGAACGTGCGGTATGTTGAACGCCTTTTAATCGACGGATGTGACGGCTACACAATTATTTTACAGTTTTACAGAACAAAATTAGCATGACTTAGGCTAAAACAGCAGGGCCAGGATCCCAAGATTCCTCACCTGATCTACGATAGCTGTTTGTAGTGATTATTTACCTTCTTATGTAGAACCAAAATGTCTTCTAAAAATCACCAGAAGGGATATGCACAGGTTGTACACAAAGAACCGAACAGGGATACAGCAAAACTAGAAATTCGATTGATACTAATATTTTACTAGGCAAGTCTAAAGTAGTGACCGGGTTTTGCTGTGATTTGGGGTACGAGAGTGTTGAGGGTGATTACTGAAACACCGAAGACATGTTTCGATTTAGTAAATATAATAGTTTTGGCGATAACATCCTGCAGAGCAACTAACATCAGCAACTTCTGGGTCTTTATCCTTTTCCAGAAACGAAATCTTCCTTGGATTCTTTGAAGTGACTAAATCAACGTTTGTTCCGATAAACTTCTTCAAGTGGATCACGTAAAAATTCCAAGTAGCGGTGGCCAATTACACTGAGCCGCACATAAAGTGCTCCTCGATATTGTCCTTGACTTATTGGTGTGGACGAGTGACTTCAAAAAACCATAAGAAAGAGAATTCTAGAGGTGGAAAATCACATGGAACTTTTCATTCAAAGCAGTGTTTGTTCCACGTAGCACGTAGTGCGTTTTATTGTGAAAATTTGTCTTCGAGATCCATATCTAGCAAATAGGACCACAGAAAATCTTTATCATCGCTTTATATCTCTCTTTCCATTGACGGATAATGCTTGGCCTTCAACGGTCTCAGAAAAGTAAGACCCGATGATGGCCCCGGACTGTAATCCGGGGCCATCATGTAAAATACTGACTTTTTCCAGTTTTTTTTTCCAAGATATTATTGTGGATTGTCCTCAGCTCATGTACGGCAATTTTTCTTGTTAATAAAGTCGTTCAGCCAAAGAAGTGTCTTGTTACTGAAAATGGTTTTTTTCTTAAGTTTGGGCTATCCTAAGATCCAGCCAGCAAATAATGCGTAACCAATGGTCATTTAGCTTGGAGTCCTGCATTAATAGGACCTTATACGGGTGGAGATCCAAACCTTTGGGCGGAATTCGATAAACTGAAGTGGTTCAAATTCTAAACTATCCGGTCCACCCTTTCATACAGTAGCAATACTTTCGTTTATCCGCGCGTACAAATAACACGAATTTTTGTAATATCACTGGATGACTTCAGTGTTGGACTGTGTATCTTTCCATGATTAAATCTCATAAACATTATTGACTGTTTTTATTAAACCAGATGTCAAAAGATTCGTAGGGATGTTTGTTGAGGGCATTTTATAATTTGGATATACGATTTGATAAATCTTCTAATTTCAATGAAATTCTTTATCTCGAAAATGACTTTTCTCCTTGCTTTGGTATCATTTTTTCTTAAGAGTAAAGGATAAAAATTTCAAAATTTAAGCAAATTTCAAAATTTTTAAAATTTGGGTAGGGGTAAAAAGGTTCAAAAATTTTGAGTTTGGAAATTCGTAGCTCTTAAACGATGAGGGGTAGGAGGGTGGATAGGAATTCATTTAGAAGCCACTAGTTTGCTCTACTATATAGTACTAGACTCTTATACACATTATGTTTAGTATAAAATATACTTAATGAAAACAGTGAACAGTTTTTCAATACAATTCGACAGCCCTCTGGCGTCAGAAAATTGTCGGAAGTTGGCCGGAAAAATCCATACAGCCTCATTAAACAGATCTAATATTTTGCATTTGTTTCCTTCATATGAACACATCAACGAGGAAATATTATATTACCTGTATCACGTGTAAAAAGAAATTTTTAGAAACAATTGTAGATTGAGTGATATCATTCTGACGTAAAATTTTCCCTAACATGACTACAGAAAACTTTGCAATCAAAGTCTTTTGAATTTTGCCACAATTTTATCGTGGGAACTCAATTATCAATATTATCACATGTTTTCTAACACTATTCAGTTCAAACACATTTTCATCCATAATTTATAATTCTAAGCCAAACCCCCGATAATTTTTCATAGACATCGCTTTTTATCGTTATTGGCCCAAACCAAACAGTTCATTCATTCACAGAAGCAAGTGCATAAATATTTTGCCAATCTCATACAGTAGCTTCATTGAAAAGTCTATCAGCAGAACCTACACAGGTGAATTCTCCCTGACAAGAAAATTTATATTCAGCGCTAGCAAAAGGCCAAAGATAACGGATTAGAAAGATAAAGTGGTGACTATAGAAGTGAAGTACAGAACAGAAATAAGATTAACAAAAGATCATCACAAGCTAAATATTCAATAATTCAGCAAGAATTAAATTTCAAATTCAAATATCAAATATTCAAACTCACAGCAACTCATATGACTAGGAAAACATAAGAGTACGTTGGAAGTGCTTCAGTCGAGAGCTCTGCATCTTATCTATCTTATCATAGTACTAATGGTGAACACATGAAGATAAGCTTGAGCGCTTCAGAACATCGATATTTCGCTAATAACTCTAAAATCTTCCTTTGCACATTGCAGGAATACTGCATTCTGGTCGTAGCTAATTTGCGCCTAACCTTTTCGTTGGGTCTGTTCAGGACGTAGTGACGTTTGGATTCAATTTATCTAATTTGTAAGCCTTCATATTAGAATCTTCACTTTTAAGTTTGTATTTTAATGTCATTCTAGTGTCCATTTGCATGCAGATGGCACCTTATTCAGTAGAAAAAATGTGATCAATTCTATATTTGAAAAAAAAAACAGTCATCAGAGGATATTGTGATTTTGTGGGTACATTGAAAATTGAAAGCAGCATCATGTTTCAGTCAAAGAAATCAAAAGACAAATTCTGTCACGTTCTTTGTACTTTGGCCTCAATACCTCACAGGCTATCTCCCAACCTGTAAAACTCTGGGAAAGGTTTTTCTGATTCCAGCAATTTACTTCATTCGTTGAGTTCACGCTTTGATTTGTACAAAGAGGTGTGAATTCTCTGCACATTTTCTTTAGGTAAAAATAGCGAGTTAAATATTCTACATGAAAATTTTATAAAAAGAGTAGCCGCATTGTACTTCTGTCCTTTAATAAATTGCAATTTTCGTTATCTACAAAATATTCACACCCTCAACGAATATACGTTGAGTAGAATTTGAATCATGACTTATAGAAAGCGAATAAGATTTGCATGTTTTTATCTTATGTGGATTGTAGGGGTTTTAGAAATATGTAATATTTTTATCAAGCCATCTAGTGGCATTCCGACGTTAATCTGTTATTGATTGAAAAGAGTCTGTGAAATAAGGACTGCTGTTGTCTGCAAAACTGAAAATTAAATTGCTTATGAAAAGAAAAAAGAGGGTGGACTGAACCTTGTGGCATCCCAGCGTTAGTCTTACAAAGATCGGGGATTATACTACCAAATATGATGGAAATTGAATTATTAGTAATGAAAATTTCAATCCATTTTAGAAGGTGCTCTATAACAATTTCAGCTTTACTAAAATTCAGTAGGCATTAGTCGTATGTTTCGGTAGGAAATTTCAAGTCTTTTGATGAATGACTGGCATAAAAGTCCTGCTGGAGATCGTTGACTTTAGCTGCTTTTAAGTAATTTTAAGTAATTCAATTAATTTTAATTTAAGTAATTAAGTAATTCAATGAAATTATATAATATGGAAACAATTGCAATTTATCTGCAGCTCAAGAAAACGCAAGTTTTTTTTAGTTGGATGTGATCAGGTTTTTGAGATTATGTATTTACAGATTTAGTTTTTAGAATCATACTATTACTAGTTCCAGTAGGCTTGGTAATGTCGAGCTCTTCAACTTGATTTAGGGGTTAACACGTGCAAAATTAAGGTAATCCTTGGATAAAGATACACGAAGTAAGTTACGACGGAGACAGAAAACTTTTTGTCCATTTTAGATAAATGTGAAAACGATGAGATGCTTCGAATTTCAACTAAAGTCTAAAAGTTCAAGATGCAAAGTTTATCGAAAGGAATTTAAACCAACAACTCCAAACTCTTTCAAATTAAACAGACAATGATTTTAATGTGCAGTCCAAAATGTTATTAAATCCTGGGTTTAATGATCCGTATGGAACAATTCTGGCGATCTTTAATAGTTTTTTAAATATTTCGTGATTTGTATGCTGCTAAGTGATTCAAAGGCCTTAAAGAGAATCACTAATTGCCCATTAGTTTGCAATTAGAGGAACCGCATGCCTTTCCTTTTTTTAAGTAAGGCAGATAAGATAATTTGCACGGGGGTTCGGTCAAAATAAATGGTACAGGAAGTGTTATTGTACCCAAGGGTAACACCTTAATATCTTTTATCCTTACTTTGATAAATTTAATTTTGATTAGATTTAACCCCTTTACTACCCGTGAGCCTTTTTTATGGGCATATCTGTCATATCAAATCAGATTGTAACGCGTTTAATAGTCTCTATAAACAAAGTATCAAAAACTAAATAATTACACAATCATCTGGATTTCCTTTAGACCTCACTCACTCAAAATGGTGCAATTGTCAGCGGAACACTAGAACACTACTTTTATTAATTAATTACAATCAGCTCGTGACCCAAATAACATTCGTTGCAGTCTTATTTAATCGCTTGGGTTAATCGCTTTCACTGTCTTCAGATAAATACTTAAGATAAACCTGCCTAGCTGGACGTCTTATAATGCAAATGAGCCCCAATAAGAATTAGCTGATGAAGAATTATAAACGAGTTTAGGCCGCGAACAGAATTTACTTTCAGTCAGCTGCCTCCATAATTTAGAATTTAATTTGCATTTTATAGTATCTAAAGATATAAATATTTGGATGAAGATTTCGATTAATATTCAAGCCTAATTTGCACTATAGTGTTGCGAAATCTATTCTAATTCGGAAATATATGCTTTCTTCTGGCTTTTATAGAAATACTTTCACAAGCAAAAACTATCCACGATAACTGGGCAGAGTTATTGTTTTTTATCATTTAAAAATAAACATTTTCCCATTATATAGTGTCATTGATGATGTTTTCGTTTCGATTCTATTTCTTCTTGCCTCCCTCATGTCAACAATCGTACATTTGTTTGTATGCTCTATTAAGCTTCTGAATTGATTACAATGGTTTTTTTATTGCGCGTTTTTTTTTATTGAAAATCTAATGATTATGTAATGTGTGCTGTCACATTAGGAAAGCGCATTGTGAGCGAAGTAAGAGAAAAAATCGAAAATTATTTTATTTTTCCCCTAAGAAGTCGTACTGATAATGTCTGCCCATAATGTTGTCAACAGTAATTATAGAAGATCATGACCTACGTGTAACAGACATCGTTTTTTTCATTCTGTAAAATGGTCATTTTATCAACATTTATTCAGGTTACTTTTTCATAGCTGACTGCATTTGGGTCGAACATGGGGAATAATGCCTGCACGCAACATATTATGTCGAATTAACTCATTAACAATTTTGCTGTCTATTTTTGAAACTATGGGCGATATTTCCTGGTGAAATTAAAGCTATAACGCCCGTTTCCTTTCTTTTGTTGCAAAAAAGTAATATATAAACTTTGAATGGATCCTCTTTCCTGATGAACTAGATATTTGGTATTTTAATTCTTTTCTTTTCGCTATTTGCTTAATTCATGAGATTTAAATAGACTTTAAAATGTTTTTTAATAGGATAATTATAACTAAATTTTACAGTATTCCTGGTTAATTGTACATTGAGTCTGAAAAACTTGAAAATTCATCTGGAAAGCTCTTCGAGTCAAAAATTTCCAAGGAATAGTCTAACGTGCACTAGATAAGCCTTACGAAAAGTTTTCTTCAACTAACAACATGAAGGTTTGAAGGTTGTCGTTAGTGAAATTGAAATGGATCTTGTAATTGACCATCTAATGGACTTCCTCCAACTAAGCTAGGAGGAATTCAATATGCTGAGAATTTGAAGTGGTACCACAAGGCGCTCATTAAAAAAAATATAAAACACGGGCCTAGTTATCAAGTCTGCTAAGGGCCCTAAAAATGAAACTGGCAGTCCGGCTCGATACGCTCCAGAGATCTGTTGCATCCCTTTACCTATAAACAAGCTGAGGTCTACAAATTTCTGCTCTCGATATGCTTTCCTGATGGCGTGCCGTTTGAAAGTAAAATTGTCAAGAATTTCTGATCTCATATTCCTTAAATACAACTGGCATATAGTGGCAAAGTTTGTGAATGAAGAAAATGTAAAGTGGGTTACCTATGCATACTTTTTTACTATTAAGGCCTCTATCCTTTTAGGGATGTTGTCATCTGCACAACTGAGGCTAGCATTGAAAGTGCATAAAGAAAAATAAATTGTTAATCGGATAGGGAAAGATAGTGGGCAAAAAAACTGAACCCTGTGGCACCTCAGCGTTCATTTTACAAAAATTAGAAATTATACTCTTCAATATTACACAAATTGAATGTAACTTTCAATCCAGCTTATAAGGCCTATTATGAGAATTTGAAGAATTTTAGATCCATCATCCTGATCTTTTTCAATTGAATTGGTTGGAAAGGCTCGTAGATACTTTCATAAAAACGAATGTTGCTGAATAATATCCGGTAGATATTTCAACGCCTCGAGACGATGATCTGTACCAGAAAAACACACAATAATCACAAAGATTAAAATATGGCTGGATCGGAGCATGTATATTCTGGGGCTTTCCAGTCTTTAATAATATAATACATTACCTAATTTTTTTCGCAAAGCTGCGAGAATTGTATGGAGTATCTGAAGGATTATTAACCAGAGTCATTTAACGCTTCGAAAGAAAGTTTTAATGATATCGATTTAGGTGATTGAAACACTAAAGATACGTGACTGCTAACAAAGTGATGTATTGACGTACGGGTACGTTCTATGGTACCTATTTAATGTCCGCCTTACAGTGACCGGGACGAGAAAGAGCATTTCGTTTTACACATATGTATGTCTTCTATCAGTTCGAGAGAAAAATTTGTATAAAACAAACATTAACTATTTTCAATCTAACAATGAATGCAAGTTTAAATGCAAAAAAATCACACTATCGTTTCCTATTTAACTCAGTTGTTTGTTAAAACAGCTGTTAAAGCTTACAAATTGCAATATGGTATAGAAATGTGCTCAGATGCAGAAAAAACCTCATATATCTTGTTTCCAATGCCAGTAAAATAATCCAACAAATTAGAAAAGTTCTCTTGTGTTACCTAATGTACTTGGAAAACTGATATTAGGAAATATCATAGATTAGAGAGATTCTCTACATAACTGTTCCGATGGAATTAATCAATTTTGCTTCATGGTCACACTGCCAGCTATTAATTTACTAATCACCCTACAGAAATGGATATCCAAACAATTATGCCATAATTGTTACTGACTGCTTTTTGCACGCCCTTCTTAAAAATACTTATTCGTATCAAATTCTATCCACCGTGATGATTTAAACATTTCTGTGTTTGCTGTAAATGTCGACTGAACCTTATATAAAGTGGTTTGGCATCATTATCTTGTCTAAAAGTCCTTCCCAAAGGCATTCTCTTTTTAACAAGATTCAACACGGTATGATATTGTGTTTATATAGACATATATACAACATATCTGATTTTCTCTCTACTCTGTACATTGAATCTATTCTGAAGTAATATTTTTTAACACGAGAACAGGAAAATATATATATATATATATATATATGCACTCATGGAAATAAAAGGATGGAGGAATGTATGGTAAAAATGTGAGATGTATCTTTTAATTACAGGGAAAAATTTTAATTATTTCAGCACATAATCCTATGCAGAAAAAATATTATATCTTGTAGAAAGTTTTGTGGAAACTATAAATTGTTAAAATACACAGCACCTCGTGAAAGACCTTAAAGTTGGCTTAAAGGTTCAATATTTTACAAAAATAATAGGTACAGCCATTAGAGTTGAATTGTAGAAATCAATACGAAGTGCATAATATGCAGTATGCACCTGCAATGAGCTTTAATCCAAGAAGCAAAAAAGAGAAGAAGAGAAGAGTATTGAAAGAATTGCATTGGTTTTTCCCCCCCAAGGTGATGCGGGTTGACCAGAGCTCACCGAATCGTAACAATATTTGACCTTGTTACCCGTTTCACATAATGACCAGATAAAAGATACTTAGAACATGGAATTCATAGCGGAAATGTCATAACGAGAGTAGCTGATTATATTTAATATCACGTCAACGAATATATATATGCTTATCACAGAGTTCTTACGTAAGTAGAAGCGCGCATGATAGCCATTATCATATATTCCCAGGCTTATGAGTAAAATTAAATCGCTTTTATTTCAGAGATACATATATGTAGTTACAAAATTTGATTGTATATATAATTTCATTTTCATGTTCTACTTCTTAATTAGTTCTGTTATCATTCATTAGATCCTTTTCTTCGTCTTCGTTAAAAAAAAATTGAAAGGTTTTTTAGGAATTCATGTTGAAATATTGATAACTTTTAATCTATGTATTTATTTAACGTGGTCATTATAAGATATTTGGGATTAAGTGAACTCACAGAGATACAAGAAAGTATACTTGCTTGACGACGGTATTATTTAGGGAGACCTAAATTGTTCCAAGTTTTCTGAAGACTCTAGTTCCCTTGAATAACATAAAAAATTTAGGGGTAACTTTATATACTAGAAAAACTTGTGTCTGGCACCCTCCGAAGACTATAAACTAAATTAAATGGGAAACTATTATTACCTAAAGTTTAAATCAAGCCTTGGTATTTTCATAGCATGACAACTTTTGAAACATTCATGTTTATTATAATGGCAACTTCTTTCTTCCAAATAACCCCAGAACTTTTCCCGGATTGTTCATGGGAAAAATAAAACTAACGAATAAACTTTATCTACACAAAAACGTGCAAACGCCAACCAGGTTTCTGGAGTGTAATTCTCATAAAAAAGGCAATTTCTCGATTACCAGGGCATTTGGAATTCAGTCATATCTCCATATACTTGTTCGGCTGTTTCCTATCCTATCTTGAATTACGAGGAGTGCAAAATTTTATGAGCAAACCACTTTTCAAACTCCATCGGGGAACGTATTTCTGTATCTGTACATTAATATATTTAACCACATCATATCACCTTCGAATTTATTTTTTCACTTTAATGTCCATTAAATAAATGTTTGTTGCAACTTGAAGTAATAAAACCCGCCTCTTCCTTTTAATACAAGTTTGTAAGAAGGAAATTTTATCCGTGAAAACTAATATTCCTAGTAATTTGTAGTACAAAGGCACAGTGAAATATTTTTTTCTAAGAATTTCGTCCTTTCTCTGATGTCTTCGGCCTGTCCTTCCCGTATTTGAATTTTCTTTACAAGGTTATCAGCCTTACATGCCAAAATCATACCTATTGCTTTCGTGCTACATTAAAATGCACATATAAATAGGTTTATTCAAATGCACACGGAGGTACACATTTTACATGTAAGTAGACATGCAGTACGTATGGAGCCTTGGTGTGATAAGAGTTTTTAGTTAGGAGGATTAATGTGCGAAAGTGCTCTACTGTCAGGTGCCTATGACAACAAGAATAAATGTGATGGGCACAAAGGATGAGTCTAGACGGTGATACGTCATCATTTTAGCTTGAAACGAATGCTTCCATGCATACTCAAGTACTTATGGGTGCATTTTTTGTGTACTTTGGAAAGAGCGTCAGTTGCTACGTGTGTAGAACTATAAAATATTTTTTGCATAATTATAATCTTGCCTTATCAAATCGAAATGACTTTCCCCACAAACTTGGTCGCCATTTTTTTAATTTCCAATATTTATTCTACTTTGATTAAAAAACGGCAAATTTCAATGTTTATGTTCAGTTTCTCTCGGGGGTTTCAGTAGTACGGCGGTGATTCTCAAAACAAAGACTAAATTTAAGTGTATAACAATTGTTGACTTTTTTAAATAAAAATTTCAGGAGAAAATGTTGCTTAACAAGCTGTACAATACCCGGAATGATTTCATCAGTATATACCTGAGATATTTGACTTTGAAAATCACCTACAATCCAGGGTAGGATAACTCCTTAAGGGGATTAGAAACCTTCAGAACTTCAAAGCTGATGTAAACTTTGAATGAAAGATTAGTAGAAAATTAGTGTGTACAGATATTTGAAACTTTATACACATTTTTTTACAGTATGGACATTTGAGAAGACAGAAAAATCTTTGTTTTTATCATTTTTAATAAAAAAAGGGTATACAGAATATGCACAGTCTATTTACGCGTACAATTGAGAAACGGATATTAATGTTGTCTAATTTTTGTTAGTTTTCTATCCTAAACATGAAATTAAAGAAAAAAAACTTAAAATAACTTAAAATTATTAAACAAGATATAAAATGCCCAAAAATACACGTATTTTTTGTATTTTTTGTTTATAATGGGTATGATTTCTTACCCGTTCAATCTATAATGTTAGAATACACCTAGTGCTCTATAAAATTTGAAATTAACCCATTCGCGAATTATCTATGGCGCACACAAGAGTAGAAAAACATAGTTTCAAAATAACTGCGTTGATGATATCTAACGAAATATTCTCAACTTCACCAGATTTATGAATCCACTGATTCCACAGTTTCGTGAGAAACGTAGTCATTTCCACCTCCAGTTTAACGGGTAAACACAAAAACAATACTGATGATAAGAGGGATAAGTTAACTCATTTTTGGGTATTTCAAGTGTACGTTAATGAGTGATCCAACGACTTTATATAAGATCAAAAAGATTTTAATTGGTCGGTAGCTTTAAAAAGCCGGTAGCATCTCGTTTTTCGGGAATTAATTGGAGATTAGCAGCTTTCCATCATGATGGAAAATTTTCGATCGATTATAGTAAGTAAAATAATTTTTCCAAAAATGTGGACTTAAGGATCGGAGGCTAAGTATCATGAAAATGATGTCTCTTCATAAGATTGCAGGGTAGGGAAATTTTGGATTTAAAACTTGTCCGTTTAGATATTGAAAACGCGAGCGTTGTTTGCAAATACAAACAAAAATGGGGATAACAAGTGGGGTAAAAAATTGAAATGTTGCCTGAAAAGAAAACTACTGTTTTGGAGATCAAAACAGGACAACTCTCAAAAGAAAATTCAACTAGATCTGATAAATATTTTGTTTCTGTCACTAGGGTTATGCAAAATTGCCAGCAGTAGTTTCCTGGAGTTATTCTAGTCCTTGAAGTTGTACAATCAACAAATCAGTGACACACAAATGAAATATTACCCCCAAATTAGTAACTTTTCAAATTATCATCTTTTTACGCATTAATTATGCAGAATTAAGCAACAAAAGTCTTTTTTATAAAAAAAATTATCAACCGAGTGAACGCGTGCTTAACTTGAGCATTTGCGATAAGCCGCTGCGGAAATTGTTAGATGTATTTAGTATTTACGCATCTAAAACGTTTTTTTTATCAATTGTTTCCTAACATACATAAGCTTCAATCTGTTCAAAATACCTATTTTGTATATTTTTATGTAATTTGATGCATTAGCATATAAATTCAAATAACTTTAAGAAGCGAACAAGAAGCTTTTATAGTACATTTCTTTACAAGTAAAACTTGTACTCCTCTCATAAACCTTCATCAAATAAATCAAAATCAGCGTCAACCTTTCCAAAATTTTAACGACCTTTTCAATTCCAAATACAACTAAATAAACTTAAATAACAACCAAATTTGACATACAAAACTGCTTGTTATGGAAGTTTATCTGCGGTTGTATTTGGATTTGAAAAAATTGTCAAGTTTTTAAGAAAGTTGATGCTGATTTTGATGCATTTGTTCTTGTTTTTGAAAAAGTGAAGTGTTTATTTTGAAAGTGGCCTAGATCGGAAGAG
>QYTT01081862.1:18917-29542 GCA_006980735.1 Dasypogon diadema
TTAAAGTCAAAAGTCCGTACGGCACTAATGACAGCCAAATAACAAGGAAATCATATGACTTCGAAACAGCCGATTCTTTCGAACAAACTCTACGGTGCAATTTGAAACAGATACAACTCTGGCGTTGAACTCCACGCTGTATTGGAAACGCGTCTTTATTGTTGTATCGATCGGAATGGAGATTGTCTCACATTTGTCTTCAGCCAAGCTCTTTGGGAGTATTTAAAATTTGGGTATTTTCGTTCGGATGAATACATCAATAAGATTAAATAATATTAAGCATATTTCGCTCAATTCTGTGAGAAAATATGAAGCTCTCTTATGAAATACCCGCGGTATATTATTTAACAGGTTCGTTCGCTTTACTGCTCTCTCTTTGCTAAATGCATTTTTGCGTATATTTTTCTCGCGAAGGCTTCTCTAGAGAAAGTGACGGCGAACCTAATAATCACATTTCCCTATGCATAGAAGTTTATTTTTATTGTGATTTTTAGTTATGAAACTAGACGACTAGAATTTGCATTAATGAGGTTCCGTTGGTGTGGATTATTGTAATTTGAATTAGAGTAAAAGAACTACATTTAAACTGCACCGTGCTTTGCTTCAACTGCAGTAATATTACCAACCAACTAGAACTGCTGAAACTTGGAACAGGATTACTATCAGTTTGTACTGGTCTGTGGAATTTTTATTTAAATGAAAATTTCCTTGCTTATTAATATTATCATAGAACATGATAGATTTTTCTTTCTTTTAGATAAATATACGATTCCTTCAAATCAAGTTTATTTTATACGTAGTCGTTGGGGAAGGAAGCTTCTGGTGTTTTGCGACTACACCTTCACATCAAATAAACGAATATATTCAACAAATACAACTTATTGGCGTTGTACATTCTCTAGTTCACGTAAGGAGATTCCATGTCCGGCACGCTGTACAACTAGACACGGCACACTAATAAATTTTATTGGGAAGCATAACCATCCGGCGCAACCACAAAATCTCATTGGAAAGGATCTCTATGTTCATTATTGTATTGAAGATCCATAAAGGGAAGCTTTCAGTATTTATTTATATCGCCATTTAGTTGTTTTATTTTTGTTGTATTTATTTTTGACTGTATATAATAAATATAGATGTAACTTAAATAACTGTTTAATTTTTCGCAGATTTTAGATTTTAGTACAAGCGTTAGAATGGATGGTTAGTATTTTGAGAATATAACTAAAGATAAGAGGATGCCTTCTAAAGCGTCAACACTATTTTTCACAAAAAAATGAAGAGTGGTGTTAGGTTAAAGTTAGGTAAGAACAGCTTTTGATCAAAGGAAAAGATGGAAGATAGTGTCAGGTTCCGTCTTCCTATATTTTGATAAATTTTCTTATAGCAATAGTATGTAATGAGAATTAAAAAATAGCAATTACTCTTTATTTCCCATATATAAAAAAAATGAGTAGCGGTTTACAATTTCCAAAAAGAGATTCACGCTTTCACGAGGAAGGGTTTCATCTTTCATTTGAGAACTTTTATATTTTATTTTATGAGTTGCAACTCGCAAAGCCGAATATTTTATTTCAAAAGTTGATATGTTTATAATTTGAAAGATGTAAATATTAACATTGACACATGAAATTGTGCAACCATTGCTCTGGGAGTTGGAATAATTTCCGATCAAGTTCTTTTAGGAACTGAACTAATAGCAACTGCATGAACATGGATTAACATTTTAATTTTTGTATATTTTATATTTTTTCAGTTCCAATGAATGTTTGAAAACATCTTTAATTGATTATTTTCTTTAAAATTGGATTGGGGCTCAAAAATAATAATTTTCGAATTTCATAGATTTCGTCATTGACTACAGATTTCTATTGAAAATAGTCGGCTATTAAAAAGCATGGAAAAATAATTAGTTGGTTAAGGTTCAGCTCCATGATCAACAATTTCTTTATGGGTTTTAATTCAGATTTATGTCAAAAATTCATGTTGAAATGTAGAATTTGCTTAGGTGCTAACCTAACCTAACTATGTACTTATCAACGTTTCATTCTCTAGATCCAGGGTAATCTCAAGCCTTCCTTTCGTTCTATTATCTAGACCAAAAGCGCTGTAAGTGGTGCAGTGTTAATGTTAACGTTCTAAAGTATTAATTCAAAGAAAAATAAGGTCAAGAACTCTCCATCCTAATTCCCTAATTTTTTTTTGGAGTGTAATTCTCGCAGCATGTGGATTGCGTTATCATGTTGGTAGATAACACCTTCCCTGTTAATCACAGCAGAATGTTTTTTTTTGCATTGCCCATTTTCAATCGGTCTAGTTGACCACAATAAACCTCTGCAGTAACAGTTTCCTCGAACATTAACCCTATCGCTACGGTGAGTTTTGAGCTTTTTGGCCCATACTACAACTTGCTCTGGAGTTGCTATTCAATGTTCAAACAAATATAATAACAAAAAAAAACGAATCAGTCTCATCCAAACGCTCGCTAAATGTTCGCTGTCACGGGCAATGCACGCATCTTTGGCGCAGTGTTTCGTTGACAGGACACCGAACTATAACCAACCAAAAACCTAACTTCACTGAAGTAAATATGTGAGAGTTGTTTTCCATCTTTCCAACTTATCACTGAATAAACTTATTTAGAAGAAAAAAACCCTTGGCTCTTACGTAGTTATCCTGTGAGACGACCTTTATTCATAAGATCAAATTAGGCAGGATTAGTTGCTTGTTTTTCCTTTCACTACTACATATGGGTAAAAAAAAGTAATTACATTTTAAAACAAGTGTATTATATGTGTTATTGTTTATATGTAATTGCATTTCCCAGCTGGTAAAGTCGAATTTTAAAAATAAATGAATTCTTCATTCGCCTCTTGCACGTATTGTGTAAACAACATCCACAATTTCAGACTGATATGAATCCGTTATTTCATATGTAAACACCTACTAACTTGTGCATATTTTTAGAGGATTTATTAAAAAAGGAGGTACGAGTTGAGGATGCTGAAAACATATTCGGGTATTTGAACGAAAAGATTGTATCAGAAACCCAGTACGGAGTACAAAGTTCCATTCCGTCGATTACCATGCGTCGGTTATGTGATTTACAAAGCAGTCAAAATACTTTTAAGGAATCATGTTCTCAACCTATGAATTTCGATGAATGTACATGTCCTCTGATGCCTTTACGTGAAGACTTAGGTAAATCTCTTACAGTGCACACAAAATAAAAATAATTACTAATGCTAATAATATTACTTCAGCGAATTTCAGAAGTGCAATCGAACAGCAGTTTTCAGATGTGAATGTTAAAATTGATTGCATTAAAAAACTACTGCTTCTGCAAAGGGAACATTGTAGTGATGATGAAAATTTCTCTTTGCCCTTAAAAGATCATTCGGATTTGGAGCGTTTGGAAAAAGACTTAGAGAACCAGGAATTCTCAAATAACTTTGTAAGCTTAATAATTATCTGTTTAATTAAAGTGGTAAACCTCCTATTCCGATTCCTATTCCAGAAAAAACATTTAAAGAAAATACGTTCAGTTGATAAAGGTCTAAGCCGTTTATTTAGGCATTTATTTACTGATGAATTACTAATGTTTTATAATTACAAAGGATACAAAGGGAAAAGGGCCTTGGAGAAAACTAAACTATTTTCAAAAATACTCACATGTGAGTATATTTTAATGTACGTACAGATGTATATGTACTGTGTTTTGTTTTGAGCAGCATTATCAGGACAAGATGTCGACCAATTTGAAATTAGTGTTAGTCAAGAGATCAGGAGGGCACATTTGCGAATGGCAAAGAAAAAGTTTAAAGAAAAGAATGAATCTTCCGTTGTAATTTGAATTTCAGAATTAAGATTTTACGCTTTTTGTCGGCTTATAGATTCATAAAATAAAATTTTTGTTAAAAACTAAAAATTTGTTAAAAAATTCTCAGTAAAGAGTGGACCAATTCTATTCTGACTTTTGAAGCTAAAATGGTATTCTGTCTGCTATTGTAGCGCTTATTTTTATTCGACCAAATAATATATAATAACAAATGTGAAAATAAAAGGCACCTAAATAGTAATTTAGTTTTTTAATTAGTAGTAGAGCAAGTAATACGATTGTCAGTACAATTTTATCATTTCATTATTATATTTCCTTGTTCCTGTAATCCTGAAATCGAATCCGAAATCGTAAAAATATGCCGTGAAAATATCCTTAATGATGAAAAATATATATAAAAAATGTAGAAAATGCAATATCCTACGAATTGTATGATCCAAACAAGATTACTTTTAATCCGGATTAAATTTAGCTCTTTTGACTATATTTGCTACATTTAATCTAGGTTTAGAATAAATTTGATTGGGAAATATGGCGCCAACAGGTTTTTTTTTATGGTTTAGCCAAAGCTCAGGAGATACCTTATGATACTAAAGTATGGCCTAGGTGTAAAGGAAAGTTGAAAGGGGTGGAAATGAATTATGTTCAGTAGTGTTGGTGCACATTCTGTTTGAACAGCTTCAACCCGTAGTCCTGTGGCCATATTCTGGTAGTCTGTTTCATATTCGCTCTGCTCAAAACGATTCACAAAATTTCACTATTCTGCTAAACCTTATCTTCCACTCTCAGTTACCTAATGCATTTCAAGTTGATTGTTTCAAATTTCCCAGAATCTTGGCTATTTCAGAAGTGAATTGACTACACGTCTCCTTATAAAATTCTACTACTCTACAATTGTTTGTAATTATTGTTGCATTTAGCAAGTAGATCTCTTTTTAGAAGTCACTCAAGCTGTGTTTTGTTTTAGTAACTGAGTTATGAAAGCTTAAAGGAATGGTTAGAGTCCGTGGAGTACAGAATTAATTCTTCTTCTTCTGTTATTAACTTGAAATTTATCTTAATATCAGTTTTGCCCACATTTGTGTCTATTTTAATTGATTGCTATGATGTTCTAAATTTGATTGAAGCTGAATACTGAATACTGAAGAAAATCTAAACTAAATTGCACGTCAGATTTGCATTACTTTTTTCATACTTCCGTATTTTGTTTCGACGTGCACATGTCACATGCGTTAGATGTTAAAAATTATAATGGTTTATTAAGTGTACCCCACCTATATATATCTATATAGAAAAACGCATTTCACGCAAGTCTTTTTTGAGGAAATCCTACGCAATCGTCTATCGAGAGAATTTCCTACAGCAAGGATATCGTAATTAGTGTACAAAAGTACAGAATTGCTAAAATAAGTGGTAAAAGTATATAATGTATATCAGAGAAAATTTTTAAGAAAACAACGAATTTTTACAAAATACTAACCTATTTAATTTTTAGAGAAAGACAATGGACCTTTAAAAGTTGTGTACATCGATAGTGCTAAAGGAGGTAAGCAGTTGTGCTTGTATGGCTATCCTTTCACAAGACACCGAGTCAGGGGCAATACTACATATTGGAGATGTGTACAATTCAGACCGTTAGGGTGAGTTTTGTGTAAATATATTCGAAATATTTTATGTTTTTTTGTGATCTTTTAAAAGGTGTAAGGCAAGAGTTCGAACCGATCTTCATGATCTGTATCTAGTCCAGCCAGAACATAATCACAGGATACTAAAGGGTCGACGTAAAAAGGGTACTCTTAAAGCAGTCTACGAAAAAAGAAAACAAATGAAAATGGGTAAAAACGCTAATACATCAGACTCAGAAATATTGTAAACAATCTGTATAACTTAATAATAAATTACATAAATGTCTCTAGCACTTTGTTTATAAAAAAAAAATTACTCGAGCTTTACATAAATCTGGTTATGGCTCTGTGCTGTGTGTTACGTATGTATCTGAAAATGGATTTATATATTACACTAACTATTTATTACAACATTTTTGTACAGGTTTATGGGAAACCATAACAAATGAGGACGTTATTGCTTCCCCACAATATTCATACAACCGACGTGGTCAGCTTGTATACAATAATCATACTTATGCGAGTGCTGTTAAAAATGGTCCAGATCTTGTGGTATACTGGAGATGTGTCTTTTATAAGAAGACTAAATGTACTGCCTCCGTGAAAACAAAAGGAAAAGATATAATTGTCGCTAAAGGAGAACATAATCACCCACCAAGGGTGGAGAGGGCATATGCAGCCAGATTATGGAAGGATGGAGATATTAGTATTTAATTGTCTCAAGGGTTTTCGAACAGAAATAATCGACTGTATTTCTTTGATTATAATTAAAGCAGTATCAAAAAAGCCAGAAATGTATGTTTTTTTGCAAGGTTTTTAAGCTTCTACAATTTTCCACGTGTTTCAATATAGAAGTTTGTAAAATTAAATTTGGTATTAATCTTCAAAAAGCAGTTAAATATATGATTTGTAGTAATTAATATATCACATAATAATTGTAAACATAATTGAAGAAAATAAAATTTGTGCAATTTAATTGAATAATCAAGAAAATTAGTCTAGCCTTAAAACGCTTCCAATATATTTAGGAAAGTTTCAATTGGTTATTTGCTTTATTCCAAAATCAACAACAAAATTTCCAATTAAAATTCAACGAATTTCATAATAAA
Organism: Dasypogon diadema; assembly: GCA_006980735.1. Lineage (NCBI taxonomy): Eukaryota > Metazoa > Arthropoda > Insecta > Diptera > Asilidae > Dasypogon > Dasypogon diadema. The sequence goes on from QYTT01081862.1 coordinate 25,490, forward strand.
CGATATTTGAAGTAGTAAATCCTTGGGGGTCACTAAGAATTCTTTGAAGATTAGATTTTTCAATAAATGTGTGCTTCGGAAGATCGCACACGACTAAAGCGCTGTGTTCATATTGTTCGTTCATGCTTGTACTTCAGCTGCTTAGACCGTTTGTTCGTCCATGCATGATAAAATTTTCAAAAATTCCAAACAGAATTCAATAATTTTAAAAACTCCGTCACTGTGATTTTCAATTTACACTGTGACGTGTTTCGTGTTCTTACGAGGTGATTTCCTTCCTTGCGTAAAAGTTCAAAGAAATTTTAACGGGAGAGAGGGGGGCGGGGGAGTGTAACGTTAGTGAATTCTCTCAATTTTCCAACACATTCGCGAAAACGTTATAAGAAACAATTTTTAAAGTTAATTTGAGTTTTTACGAGGAAATGCGTACGCGAACAGATTATAAACTATGCAAGAGAAGCTGAAGAAATGTCTGAGGACTTTTGTTTTGTAGATTTTTTTGGATATATGTATATGAATATCTAAACAGTTAAAGGTACAGCTACACTGTACCTATACGTACAGCTGTTACAAAAGTAGAAAAACTAATAAAAAGTCAGTAGTTATTTGCTCGTACGCACTAGCGCGCATATCTTTTGTGAAGGTGAATTTTACACTACAAAAATAATTATTGTGATCTTGCTCGGACAAGTGAGAACAACTTTATAAAAATCGTTTGGAACTTTTTATTAAATTGTTTAGGCTTGCAAGAAGAGTTGTTTGAAAATATTCAGACGTTTCTTAATAAACACTTCCGAAATAGGCATACAATAGTTGTTCGAAGTGGTCCGAACACAGACTCATTAAATGCACCTAATATCTGTCATGAGTTCTCCAGCTCGAATTCTATTAGCGTCTATCAATAGTAGAATTTTATTACTTTCTGCAGTACAATTTTTTCACATATTTAAACATACTTTAGGGAGGGTAATGATACAAAAATATATTTTTTTAAGGTATCGTCTAAGCTCAGGGGATAACCCTATGATGCACACAGCACAGCTTAGGCCGACGGAAATTAGGGAAGAGAAGATTCGGAAATTTTAACCTGACAAATGTTGCAATTGAGCCACAATTGTAGGCATGAAATTGCTGTGTAGTAGGATTGCCTCAATCGCTGGTACCTAGATATATCGTCGCACCCTGTGCAGGATTTTAATCCACACCAACAGAGGAGGAAACCTGTAGACGTGCGCCTCAGCCCGCTCGGCCACCGGCGTGAATTTGATCAATTTCTGTCGAAATCGTACTTTTAAAAATGCCGAGCAGAAAATGAATAGATTTTGAAGAAATTGCAAAAATTGAAGTGAATAAGTATATGGGGCGGCTGGCTGTCTAATCATATCACAGACAGTCACCAACTTGATGTTAATAATAAGTTTTTAATCAAAACAGTAGATATAGCAATAAAATGTTTTAATGTTCGAAAATAAAGATGTCATGCGGATGAGGGATGTTGCGGTCACTGATTAACAGTTTCAGATTTGAGACTGGCGTCATGAAATCAGCTCTTCGTGAGGTCTTTAACTGGTGCGATCGTATGACCTGAGAGCTCTAGTATTAATTCAATAAAGCCGTCCTCGTACCTTTTACACAGAGGTATCAATTGGACTTGAGTCCAATCCTTATTAAGGCTTTTGATTCAAAGAGCCTCAAATGATTCACTGATGAGTGGAAAATGGATCATGGAGCCTGGGTAGGAATCATTGGTTCCAATGCCAGAGTCTAGGTTGTGATGGGCAAATGGCCTACAGTCTTCCAGGGCGAAATTCATGCCATTGCGAGCGTGCCCTTTATGCAAAGCGGATTTGCTTATGGGTTGTCTATCTGGCTATGGCCATGGGCTAAAGTATCACCTATTTAAAATCGGCCTGTCTAATGAGACGGAATGTCGTCTTTTCTTGGATGATGACGAGGCCACCATACACATTTTAGATGAGTGTCCCGCTTTGGGGCTAAGAAAAAGAAGGGTCTTCCTCCGGGAGGTCTTAGCTCTTGGTGAGATCAAATGCTCTTCGGCGGTAGATTTTATTGCTTTCATTAGGAAGCCAGATAGACGTTTGCATTAACAGGAGGTCTGGCACAGTAGATCTACTCTAGGTCGCAGTGTCCGTCGTTGTGGCAACCTCCCATAAATGTAATAATTAATTAATAATTTTAAACCGCATTTATTTTTATTAAATAATAAATACGATTATTGGTGATTCATTAGCTGTGATTATAATTTGTTTTTAACGTTAATTCTAACTTTAATATTAGTGATTCCGTAAACATTAACGTAAAACGGTGCCAATGACTTCTTATAAAGTAATTAAATATATTTATTGTAAATATAAATAACATTGAAAAAATTTTAGAAAAAGTTCCTGCTATTGAATATCGTCAGCGTGGAAGACCACCAGCACGAGATTCATCCTATCGTCTGTTTGCCAGGGAATGGGCACATTTTCCGCGACATATCCCACCTACAGAACGCAAAGCTCATCCCACAAAACTTTGCAAGGTATGCTCTAGAAAGAAAAAGAGGAGTGAAACTACCTGGGAATGTGAACACTGTTTGGTTGCTCTACACCTTCCAGACTGTTTTAAAAAATTCCACACCCAAATAAATTTTTAAATATGGTTTTTTTATGGACTCAATAAATATGATTGCCTTTAATACAAAGGATAGCACTTGTTTCATTTTGCTTTTTTACTGCGTGAAATTCATTTAAACTATACACTACCGTCTAAATATTGCACTTTCCAGAACAAATTAATTGTATTAGTAAAAGATTTCATGTCTTTTAGAAGCTGCTCAACCTTTTTGAGGGAATAAAAACCCCTGTCGGGACAATATTCTCAAACAGTTTGAAATAGTGATTCGAAAAGTGAAGTGATCTTGCCTAGAAAAGTGAAAATGTCAAAAATTGAATATCGTGCTGTAATAAAATTTTTAACAAAAAATGGATTATTGCCGATGGAGATCAAAAAGCGGATGGATCGTGTATATGGAAAATCTTCATCATAATTTTCGATGGTTAAACATTAGTTAAAGCTTTTTCGCTGGAGACGGGAGTGAATTGAAGATGATCCCTGCTGTGAAGGGCCTACAATGGTAGTTATGCAGGATAAAGTGGATTTGGTCATGAAAGTTGTTCTGACGGACCGGCGGTTAAAGGCTAAGAGAATCGGAGAACAAACCAGTGTATCGAAATCAAGTGTTCTCCGGGTATGACAAAAATTAGCGCAAGATGGTAGCGCGAATTCTTTCCTCAGTGCAGAAAGTACGGCGAGTTGAGTGCTGTCGGCAATCTTTGGAGTTGTGTAACATTTCCACATAGGATTGTGACAGAGTTCTACATAGGATTGTAACAGGAGAAGAAATTATGGTTCTTTACCATGATCTCTGGTTCAAATGGAGTGGCATCGCCCCGGAGAATAAGGACCGAAAAAAGCAAAGGTCACACAAAGCACCAGAAAGGCGATGGCAACAGTTTCTGAGATACTGAAGGTATTCTGCTGTTGGACTTCAAGTAATATAATACCGTTGTAAATGCCACGTATTATGGTGAACTTGTACGAAAGTTACGTAAAGCCATTGTCGAGAAAGGGCGAGGTAAACTGTCCCAAAAAGTACTGCTCTTACACGACAATACGCCCGTACGCACCAATGGTTTTTGTAATTTTAATTTATCCAAACCCATATCATAGTGATTTTCTTCAATATGTTGGCACTACTGCAGATCTTATAACTAGGTTATTCTTTGCAATGGTTTAAATGTTCTCTATGTCTTTTTTAAAGCCCTTCTAGCATTGGGCTTTGAGCCCAGTACCGAAGCAATATAATAGTGTTGCCAACTCATTTTTCTCCATTTAGCGCGTTTTGCAAATGCGCTGTTCATTTGTAGTCAGTCATTTTAATTTATGTTTATGCCGAAGTGAACTATGTAAAAGAATGTGTTTATATTTATATTGCTCAAACGACTGCGTCGGGCAATTCCAAACAAAAGGTGAGGTATAACAACGCTCAAT
>QYTT01081865.1:3361-35663 GCA_006980735.1 Dasypogon diadema
TTAATGTCAGTTTCGCCCACATTAGTTTATATTTTAATTGCTATGATGAGCAAAATCAACTTTTCAACACAAAAACTTTCAATAAGCGCCATCTATTTTCCCATAAAAGACTTAAATAATCAGGTAAGCTTTTTAACTCGATTAAATAACCGAGTTGATTTAACCCACTTAATGTATGACAACTCTGTACTCTGCTGCCAAAAGAACGCAGCTATAGATATCATGAGTCAATTCAAAGTGTTATTTTTCTGCAGGCATCTCTTTTAAAAGGTGAATGTAACTTTATAAAATCATGGGAAATTTTATGGACCCATAGAGTATACCTTTAAAGTGGTGATATTCACAGATTTCAAATCCTTGAACTCAGTGTTATCACGACACAAATGAATGGAGACATTATAAAATATGTTTTTTGCCGGCAAACAAAATAAATTCTGTGTGTAAATATTTTACTACCATTTCAATGGACAATTTAGAAAAATTTCGTGCACAAACATTTGGGATCGTGACATCGTTCTAATCTTACTGCTTTTTCTACGTTTCGAAAACAACTATAAAAACGAAAGAGTTACTGTCTCCAATTCAGGTAACTCCACCAGTGAATTAAAATTTCCAACAAAATGAAATTCGTTTTGTGTTTCTTATTATTCGGTGAGAAACTCATTTATGACAACCAAAATATTAACAAAAACTTTTCAGCTGCTTTCTGTATTGCAGAGTATAACGCATTTTCCCCGGTCGACTGTAATTTTGCTTGTTTGACGGTTATGGACATATTCACAGACTACGATAGAACTGAGTTGCACTCGTTTAGCAACGAATCTGAAACGAACCAATACAATGTGTTTCAAGATGAGAGTATATCCCCCTTTTTTCGCATAATTTCTATTTTATGTAAACAAATTTCGATAATTATTTAATAAGGGAATGAAACAATGTACATATGCAAATTCAAGAAGTAGCTATATAATTCATATACTGAGCATAAGAGTAATTTAAAATAAAACAAAAATTAAATTTCATGTATTTCATTTCTGATTTGCATTTGTTATGAATTAACTCGATGTATCCCACCTGGGAACGAATTCACCAGCATTTCATATGTTTCTGTGAAAATGTTATTCTATGCTGCCTTAGGGTCTTAAACATTGTTAAATTGCCGACAATCAGCATAACCTTCCCCCACTATGGTACCGCATAGATTTTCCCTATATTTCAAGTCCGTGGAGCAAGACAGCAACCTCAATACTTCCATATTAGCTGTTTTTTTTTTTTTTGCACAAGATCCATACAGATCTCAAGATCCGGATCTCACTTAGACATGTAATTGCAAGAACAACACAAGACCCCGATATTTATGTAGATCTTGGATCTGGATCTTTAGAGATCTAGAAATTAGTACTCGGTACGTGATTGGACTGAAATGAAAGGGAGATGCATTCTCTATGCACGAGTACAATAATGTGTACATAGTTGCAAGGCGAGAGAGTGTTCAAAAACCTAGTTGAAAGTTTTAATTTAGTTTTTTAACACCCCCTTTCCCTGCAACTGCTGCATTTTATTGTAGTAGCGTATAGAGTTCATCTTCTCATATATGTATATCATATCTAGTTCCTGAGATATCAGCCCATTCGCTTTTAACTGAATTTTTAAAGGACCCTTTGCCCTGCAATTGCTCCATTTTAGTATCGTGGTAGTATCGTGTAAATGTCTCCTCCTTTCATTTGAGACCACAGACTTACTAATAGTTCCCGAGAGCATCCATGGGCTGTTCAATAATACTCATGTGCACTTTTGTGCGCTCGCGTGCGCTTGTGTGCGCATGCGTTAGGAAAATAATCAAACGTCCGCTCATGTGCGCACATGGAATTATCCAAATGCATTTGTGTGCATCTGCGTTTAACTTATAATTTTAAGTTTAATATCATTTATTCGTTTTTATTCTTAGTTTCTTGTTTATTTTTTTGCTCTATTTCTTTACCTGGGGCAAGTGCGAAGAAAGATTGTCCCCTAGCTCTTTTCGGAGTGTGTCTGAAAAAAGTCAAAGTTAAAAATTAATTTAATTACCAAAAGAATTGTTGAAAATTTCTGGCTAACATGGTATTATATGTAAAGTAAACGTACTCTCCTTGAGTAATGTACTCCCTTTTTTAGACAATACTACTATCTTGCCCTCATATGTCCTACTTTCCATATTCCTCAAACGCCAACATACCGTGCACAGATTTTAGATTTTCTCTGGCTGCCGAGGAGTTGACTCTTTTGTCTACTCCTAGTCATTGAGGCGCTGATTCTTTTATCATACTCATTCTTCCTTGCTACATTTCCTGCTATAGAGAGTTCATCACAGTTTATCTACACATCACATTTACCGTCACCAGGTTGTCATTGCGGAGTTTTCTTTTATCATCCAGATTCCGCACCAAATTCCCTACCACTGAACAAGCATCAATGCCTTGACTCTTTTGTCATTCAACTTAATTTCCTTTGCCATTACTAGATTCCTTTTTAACTGATCGACTGGAGCTAGCTAAGTTTCTGCTTTTCCTCCGGCCCGAATTATAGTTGTTCTTCTCTATGTACGTATTTTGGAGTTTTTCTTCTTTATACCACGTGGTGCTCAAGGGTTGCTTAAGTCCATCCAAGTACAACTCAATCCATCTCGAATGCCAGCTGGGTACAAGTCTAACTCACGTTCCAAAGTATGAAAAAAGAAAGATAGTTGCTAATAGAGTTAGATTTCATATTCGATGTAGTGTGTAAAAGAGATAGATACCCCAATAGAAAACCCAATCCTTTCTCCCACTTAGCCGATGGAAAATCACGTGTGCAAACATTATATATTATTTTCTAACGACAAAGAAAATAAATTCGGTATGAAAATTTTTTACTACTAATGTAATGGATAACGTGCATTAACAATTATTATAGTCGTGACATCGTTCTAGTTTTATTACTTTTCGAAATGTTAAATTTCCTATAAAAAGGAAAGCGTTGCCAATTCCAATCAGGTTTCTTCACCAGTGAGCTAAAGTTACAAACAAAATGAAATCGTTCTTGTGCTTCTTATTATTCGGTAACGAACTTGTCTTTTAACATGACCAAAGTATTAACGAGAAATTTTCAGCCGTTTTCTGTATTGCAAGGATGGAGGCATATCTGCCCGTCAACTGTGATTTTGGTTGTTTAAATGTTGTCAAACTGCAGGTCTGTGGCAGCGATGGAACTAGCTTGCGCTTGTTTGATAACGAATGTGAAATGAATCAGTACAACTGTGAAAATGGGGGCAGTAAGTTGAACTCACTTTAATATAATAAATTCTATATTTGTACGGCTTAAAAGGTTCATTAACAATTTGTGACATGTTCTTGTAAATATTTTTTGAACAGTACCACACTTGATGAACCTTAACAGACGACCAAATTAGGAAATGCTTAGTTTGATTATTGTTTTTAATAATATTGTATTTACCTTGTGGAATAACCGCAATGATATGAACAAACATTGGTTTCGTATTGGATTCGGAAAGTATTAATATGTTGTAGAATTTTATTGTCGTTCAACGTTTATGTTGAAATAAGCAGGGTAGTATTAAATTGAATATTTCTTGAACCTTAGACAATTATCGACTTTGAACAACGCATTATTAGTATTCTTTTGAATTTACGTAAACAGGATTTAAATGATTGTATGGAAAATGAAGAAAAACGTTTATGCTGCCCTTTGAACTCTAAGCAGGAAGCGTTTTTCACTTATAAATTTACAGAAAATGTGTAAAACTTTTATTCCCTAAAGAATTCAATGACATCAGCTCTCATTGTCGAAACATTTGCTTTTATTTTTAAAAGTTAATTTTAAAGATAGTTAAAAAGTAAATTTTACAATTTTAGGCTTCACCTTGGTTTCTTTGACAAACTGCAATTATTTATAATCGAGATGGTCTGAAAAATATTAACTCCATCATTTGCTGGCAACACAAGTAACATAATGAGTTTTAATTATTGAGAAGCAAATCTTAATTTTATTCATTTCAGATTTCAGAAATATTTGGTAATCAACATTGTAAAGTTTTTTTTCTCAATAAATAAATGTGAATAAATTCAATTCAAAGCAAATTCAATTCAATGCATTTCATTTCATTATTTCCGTCCCAGCACTTTCAATTTCCAGATAGAAACCTTTTAATATATTAACAAACTTCCGTAGAACAAACAATGTAGTCATCTTTTTGCATAAATTTTGTATTGAGACACGAAAATGCTTATGCAAACAGCGTTATATTACTAAAAATGGTAAGTATTACGATGGTAATACTTACCTAATATAGAACGCTTGAGCCCATAGTAAACATTTTGATTCGTAAGTAAATTGAGCGCGATTTACTCCAACAAATAATATCTGTGATTACTAGCTCGCCAAATATTTTCCTTTAAACTACCTGTCTAACTGTTTAAGTTATAAGTTGTTTAACTGTATAAATTTAAAAAAAACTTTTGTAACGGATAAAAATATTCATGATACACAGAAATAAAATATATTGCCATTAATGGGAAAAGAAAATAAGTCGTTTAATAGATATCTGTCTGTCTGTCCGTCTGTCCGTCCACGCGTTATTTCAAGAACGCCTTAAGCTAGAGAGTTGAAATTTGGTACATAGATACCTTATTAAGATTGAAAGATCAAGTTCGTAAATGGGCCAATTTGGTTAACTCCTTCATAGGGTTGCCATATGAAACCTACAGCTAGATAAAACAAAAAATCGATATTTTTCTTCTAAAACGAGAGCACTTCAAGGCAGATGGATAAAATTCGGCACACATACATACTTTAGTAAACCTAAATATCTTAGCAGAAAATAAACCAAATCGGGCAACTATTTCAGAGGGTTGCCACATGAAAGTTTTATTTTTTAAAGCCGGAAATGTAAATTTTTTTCAAAAGTTTTTGCGATCGTCATAAAAATATGCATATATAGGGTTTTGAGGTCGCTGATTGCGAATCCAGAGTCGGATTTCTTAAATTCAAAATGGCGGATCCAATATGGTGGACAAAATTTTCTAAACGTCAATGTAATGTTGGCAAAATGACGAATATATAGATTTTTGGGGCTGATGATTACGAATTTAACCTTAGTGCTTAAGAATTCAACGTAGCAGATCAAATATGTCGGTCGTAAATATTAACTTTTTCAAGAATTTCTCGATCATCATAAATATAAATCCATATGGGTTTCTGGAGGTCGCTGATTTCGAATCTGGAGTCAAATTTTAGAAACTCAAAATGCCGGGTCCAATATTAAAACTAAAGGATGCGTCGACAGGTTGTGGATAGGTGGATAGTAGGACTGCCTGCAGATTTGAAGGTCAGCTGCGATTATGTAAGATGTTGCTGTTGCTGATGCTGTTGTTTAAATACAGAGCGCCATTACCTCTTCTACTAATTTCTTTACAACTACGAAAAATCTAATCGCTTCCAGCTGCTTTGGGAGATTCTAGGAGTTCTTTTATATTGTGGAAAATAGTGAATATGGTAAATATGGTGAAGATGACTAAAGATGAGTTTGATTATAAAACATATGCTAATGAGGCGTTGTGGCAAGAGATTTAATAAAATTTAAAAAAAGATGTTAAAAAATCTATGTTTGGATTTTTATAACTCGAGATGGGAGGGGAGAGAAATTGTCAAGGATTCGCTAAAATGGGGAAAGATTCTTTATCATATGTTGCTATAACTCCATATGATGTACATTGATTTGATATTACTACAGGGTTTTAAGTGAAAAAAGTACAGAAAAATTAATCTAGGGGGACTAGTAATGGCGTATTTTCCTAAATATACCTCTAAATAATTACGGATTGTCTTTAATCATAGTAAAAATGAAAACTGCGATAAAAATTATTCAAATACGATTTGGTAAAAACACCAGAAAGGGAAGAAAACCTGGTGCTGAATCAAGTGCAACATGTGAGCAGATACCTAGAAACATTAAGATCTGAGCTAAAATAATCAAAGGAATAACAATAGATTCAAGTAGGCGTTATTCTTCTGAGTCCGTCACGTCTTCTTCTACTTAACACACCAGTGCAAATGCTTTCCGAACGATTTTCAATTTTTTTTAATTGCTACCGATATGAAATAAATAAAATATAACTACGAAAATTTTTATCGTTGGATTTTTAATAAAAAATAAACTGATCCTGAAAAGAATAAAGTGGCGGCATCTATTCGTGAAACTCCTCTCATTGAACTCAGGATTGTCATGCTAAGGGAACTATTTAAACATTATACAACATTTTTTAGTTACAAAAAAAGTAAATCCAGTCTGTAGATATTTTACTACAAGTGTCATGAACAACTGTTAAATTTCTTCATTTATAGCTAGAATAATGACATCGTTTCAGTTTTATTACTTTTTCAAATGTAGAAGTTTCTATAAAAAGTATTGTTATTATTTTACGTTATTCCATTAGTGAATTAAGGTTACCTACAAAATGAAGTTATTTCTGGGTTCTCTATTGTTTGGTAAGAAACTTCTCTATGAACACAACACAATTATTAATAAAACATTGTCAGTTTCTTGGTGTATTTTGAAGTTTGAAGCAGCCATACCACTGCTTGGTGAGTGCATTTTGTTCTGTCCAACAGTTTTCACCCCCATCTGTGGCTATAATGGAATTTCCCGTAACTTGTTTTCAAGCGAATGTCAAATGAATTACTATAACTGCTTCATCTTTCCAAGTAAGTTAGATACCATAAAGTGTTAAAACTTCCTGCATTCAAAACGAATATGTTGCATTTTTTGTCAATATTTTAAGAATAAAAGCAAACAGTGAACCTGAAAGGACCACAAAGCTAGACCGTTAATTGATATCATATTAAGTTTGTAATGATTCAGAACATTACAGCATTCTATTGACGGTATTCTCATCAATCTAAACTGGGATGTGTTTTTCAGTCAATATAAGGGGTATTTAAAAAATGAGCTCAACTCAACTCAACCCATTTCACTAGATATTGATTCGATTAAAGCAAAATCCTTTATATTTCTCTCGTAGCAACATTTGCTGTGATTTGTTTGTAGTAATGAGTTATAACTTAAATTTTATAATTTTAGAATTCTGGGCTGTGGGTCTGTCTGAATGTGAAAATTTAAATCAAGAACCAGAATCAGCTGCATAGTTCCATCATCTACTAGCAAAACCGCCAAACAAGTAGTACGAATTTTGATTATTTAGTAGTAAATCCCAAGTTTAATTTCATCTTCAGTTTTTAGAAATATTTAATTTTTTTTTAATTTTAGGAATGTATTGTAAAACTTTATCTTATAAAATAATTGTGAATAAAAGTAATTAAATTCAGTTTATTACTTCTGCACTAATCTACATAATTGTATGAGAAATCTAAGAGATAAATAAAAATTAAGCAATCAAAACTGAAATAATCGCTCTAATATAGACCGACTAACTACCTACAAGTTACTACCTTACAATTTCAATATCTAAAGCTCAGGCAGAAAACTCTTAGAACTATTTTTATATGGTATTGTATGGTTATAACAATGGTATGGTATTATTTTATGGTATTGTTATGGTTATAACAATAGTAAAAATCATTTCCAGTTTGTATTAACGTAGTATCCTTTGATCCACATATCAATTTGCCAGTTAAACTTATTGGGTAGGTCTACAGATCTGCTCCTCTGTGGGCGTGGGTCAAACCTTGCACAGGGCGCAGCGATATATTTGGGTACCTTGTACCTGGTATTGCGCCCTTGTATTGAGCATGTTGACCTATAATACCGCTCAAGCATCAATGCCTTGACACTTTTGTCATTATAGTTGTTCTTCTCTATGTACGTATTTTGGAGTTTTTCTTCTTTGTACCACGTGGTGCTCAAAGGTTGCTTAAGTCCATCCAAGTAAAACTCAATCCATCTCGAATGCCAGCTGGGTACAAGTCTAACTCACGTTCCAAAGTGTGAAGAAAGAAAGATTTCATATTCGATGTAGTGTGCAAAGAGTGTGAAAGCCGATAGAAAACCCAATCCTTTCTCCCACTTAGCCGATGGAAAATCACGTGTGCAAACATTATATAATATTTTCTAACGACAAAGAAAATAAATGCGGCATAAAAATTTTTTACTACTAATGTAATGGATAACGTGCATTAACAATTATTACAGTCGTGACATCGTTCTAATTTTACTACTTTTCAAAACGTTAAATTTCCTATAAAAAGGAAAGCGTTACCAATTCCAATCAGGTTTCTTCACCAGTGAGCTAAAGTTACAAACAAAATGAAATCGTTCTTGTGCTTCTTATTATTCGGTAACGAACTTGTCTTTTAACATGACCAAAGTATTAACGAGAAATTTTCAGCCGTTTTCTGTATTGCAAGGATGGAGGCGTATCTACCCGTCAGCTGTGATTTCGCTTGTACAACGGTTATCGACCAGGTCTGTGGTAGCGATGGAACTAGCTTCCGTTTGTTTAATAACGAATGTGAAATGAATCGGTACAACTGTGAACATTCGGGCAGTAAGTTGAACTCTACTTAATATAATAAATTCTATATTTGTACGGCTTAAAAGGTTCATCAACAAATTGTGACATGTTCTTGTAAATATTTTTTGAACAGTACCGCACTTGATGAACCTTAACAGACGACCAAATTAGGAAATGCTTAGTTTGATTATTGTTTTTAATAATCTTGTATTTATCTTGTGGAATAACCGCAATAATATGAACAAATTCTGGATCAGCCATTGGTTTCGTGTTGGATTCGGAAAGTATTACTATGTTATAGAATTTTATTGTCGTTCAACGTTTATGTTGAAATAAGCAGGGTAGTATTAAATTGAATATTTCTTGAACCTTGGACAATTATTAACGTTGAACAAAGCATTATTAGTATTCTTTTGACTTTACGTAATCAGGATTTAAATGATTGTATGGAATATGAAGAAAAACGTTTACTGCCCTTTGAACTCCAAGCAGGAGACGTTTTTCACTTATAAATTTACAGAAATTACAACCCTTTTCATAATTGTTAGATTAATAGTAATTAATAATCATAATTAAGAAGAGTAGGCTACAAATTGCACAGAACTTTTATTCCCTAAAGAATTCAATGACATCAGCTCTCATTGTCGAAACATTTGCTTTTATTTTTAAAAGTTAATTTTAAAGATAGTTAAAAAGTAAATTTTACAATTTTAGGCTTCACCTTGGTTTCTTTGAAAAACTGCAATTATTTATAATCGAGATGGTTTGAAAAATATTAACTCCATCATTTGCTGGCAACACAAGTAACATAATGAGTTTTAATTATTGACAAGCAAATCTTAATTTTGTTCATTTCAGATTTCAGAAATATTTGGTAATCAACATTGTAAAGTTTTTTCTCAATAAATAAATGTGAATAAAATTCAAAGCAAATTCATTTCAATGCATTTTATTTCATTATTTCCGTCCCGGTCTTAATTAACATAGATTAATCTTTAAGAAATTTAAAAATTCATCGAAATTTATGCAATCATGGACAATGTAAACACTGTCAACATACCTACTAACTATGAGCTAAGGTCATAGCATTTTCAATTTCCAGATAGAAACCTTTTAATATATTAACAAACTTCCGTAAAACTCCAGCTGTATCAAATAAAAAATCAATATTTTCTTTCTAAAACGAGAACTCTTCGCAATAGATAGATAAAATTCGGCACAAAAGTTCAGTAAAACCTAAATATCCCAGCAGAAAATGAACCAAATGAGGCAAACCTTTCAGAGGATTGCCATATGAAAGTTGAAAATGTAAATTGTTTTCAAAAATTTTTGCAATCGCCATATATAGGTTTTCAAGGTTGCTGATTTCGAATCTGGGATCGGGTTTTCAAAATGATGGATCCAATATCGCGGACAAGATTTTCTAAATCTGAACGAAATATTGGAATTGCTGATTACGACCATGATACAAACTTTTAAGAATTCAGGATATCGAATCAAATATGGCGGTCGGAAGTGTCAATTTTTTCAAAAGTTTTTGCGATAGTCAGTCTCCTGGTCTCCTGAACCTGACAAAACACCAACCAGGATTTTGTACTCGCCAGTTGAACATATCTTCTCTTTAATCAAACTTATTAACCTGCAATGGCGTAAAGGCAGTAAGACCTATATATATAGTCTCAACCGAAAAAGTCTTTGGTATAAACTGTAATGTAGTGGTTTTCTTTCTAAAATATTACACGAATTACACAACTAAACGCAATTTTGCGTTAGAGAAGGATCTTTAACCTGGATTATGTTTGATACAACCTCTGGCGTCATACAGGGATGTCCGCTGAGTGTTCTATTCTTTTTCACCCGATTCCCCAGGTATGCTTTAACTGGTAATAAATCGGCTTGTGCATTATTGTGAACTGTTGAATCTAAAGATTAATCCCACTAAATCCAAAATAATGGTTTTCAGTTAGGGTGTCCGATAAGCCACTGGTTTTCGGGTGCCAAAGAAATCGAAGTAGTGAATTCTTACAAATATCTGGTTATTATACTTACCTCCACAGTTTCCTACCAAACACACGATATTCCACCATCGCACGCTTGTGGCAAAACCAAGTATTTCCTCTTCCTGCTCGTCCATTTTCAATAATCCCATTAATCCTCTGTTTCACTTTCTATTCTTTGCCACGATTAGCAAGTATAGAGGTTTCAGCAATATGGATACAGTGGAAAATTTCAACAGTTGTCCAAATTATATGCTGATCATAAAAACTGGGTTCGCTTCAATATATCTTCACACACAATAACCGTCCATCGCAATTATGTCAAAAAAGTTATTAGCTTCCTGAAAATCTGAAAATAGTTGAAAAGGTTTAGAAAAGTAAAATCGGCTTTTAGTTTCATCTCTAGAGGAATTGAAAAAAAAATCGACTCGTAATTTCTGTGTAATTCCTTCTCAATTACATTTCAATTCCATTAGTTTGTTATGTGACGGATTACAATTTCATACCCTGAATGATGATTTATTGTAGTAATTCTCCATCCGAACTGAAAGAAATGGAATTGGAAATTTTAAATTCCATAGAACGTAAATTAGGTGGGCTTTTTGTGAAAGCCCTCTTTTATCAAGATTTAATGACGTCAATATGGATCATAGAACTGTTGTGGTCCCCGATCAGCGGATGAAGTTCAAAAATTGCGACCTTTAGAGGATTAAGGTAATTGAGGTGGCTAAGACTCTTCGAGGATTGAATTAAATCCATGATGTTGATTTAAATAAGTAATTGCGGTATTACTGCAGCCTAGGGTTTCTAGTTCAACAAGGGTACGTACATTGACGAAACTAGAATTAATTTCTTTGAGGGGGAGGGGGTTGAAAATTCAAAAAACCGGAACACAAAAATTCCGAATTCTTTTAAAAAGTCGAAAGGTACCAAAATGACGGTATAACAAAACCCGAATTAGAAAAGACCGAATTATGTTCAAAACTTAATCCTGGAAAGTAAAGAATAATCCCGAAAATTTTAATTTAAGAGCAAAAATTTTGAATTTTTCAAACAACCAAAAATCAATCGTTTCCGGAGGTGAAAACGTCTTAGAATTACGACGGACAAAATTTCTAAAATTTGAATATCGAAAAATAATAACTTATTTAAATTTTTAAATAATTCAGTCATTCGGCGTAATTTCGTAATAAATATTATTCATTTTTTGCTTCTGACCTTTGTTCATGGAAATCTATCTCGAATGTGCCAATATCAGTTTGTTTTCTACTCCACCTAAATTTTGAAATGTATATTATATTCACAGTATTTTTTTACAATCATCGTTTTTGCAGGTGAATGCATATAGGTGAAATTAAAAACTTCAAAATCGTAAACATTATTTAACACGTTTTAGCGATAACAAAATAGACTTTTAAAAAATTTACTACCCAATTAATTGTCAGTTATGTTAGTGACATCGTTCATTTTATTACTTTTCTAACAAAAAAGTTACTATAAAAAGGAGAACGTTACAGTTTGTTAGTTCAGATCAATTCACTAGTGGTTTTAAATTGTATACAAAATGAAGTTGTACTTGTGTTTCCTGTTATTCGGTAAGGAAGTTGTTTATTTTAATATAAACAAAATGTTAACGTGATTTGTTCAGCTACTTTGTATACTGCGCAGCTCGAAGCAGGCGCACCGGTCAACAAATGTAATTTCGCTTGTCCGAAAATTTACGCACCAATCTGTGGTTTTAATGGAAACGAATACCACGTGTTTTCGAATATCTGTGAATTGGAGCGAACTAATTGTTTGCATAAGCAATGTAAGTACAATTCTAGTTCCCTTCCTGGTGATTCATTTTCAGTGCCTGGCCGTAAACAACGGAGTCATACTCTGGTCATCGTGGCAAAAAATGATGAGCAGGCCAGAAAAGGCTTATCTTTTCGACTCCATGGTCTCGAGCCTTTCTGCAACATTGGTTGATCTACCACTAAAGCTGTAATAGAAAACTTGGCTCTGCAATCTGGCATAATTGATCTTCTCTAGGTCGTAGTGTTATTTAGTAATAATATTTAGTAAGAATTGTAATAATAATAATACTGAATGTGGAATCAGAAGTTTCTCGCTGATGATAAAAAAGAATCTATTATGATTCCCATCCAAAATATGGGAGATATATAGCAATTATCGAGGAATTTCTTCACTGATCACCAGGATTCATGTGAGCAATATCCATGATTGTACATATCTTCACAGTATGTTGAATGCCGAAATGCTTG
Source organism: Dasypogon diadema (assembly GCA_006980735.1). NCBI lineage: Eukaryota > Metazoa > Arthropoda > Insecta > Diptera > Asilidae > Dasypogon > Dasypogon diadema. Next base: position 16,130 of record QYTT01081865.1, read on the forward strand.
GAGCACAACAACTCACTCCACCACCTTTTTTTGTTGATGTTAAGAAGGCCTATAATATTATAGTCAGACACGATTTTACTAAAAGGAGACGCATACCTCTTAACAAACCTTTTTTCCCGACAAGACAAACTCCCCTAGAAAATGATTACTCAATTTCAATAGATTGCATGCATTGAGAATTGCAAGAAAAATAATTCTACATATATTAAGTGAAAAGACGTATTTTAGAATTAATAAATGATATAAACAAATTATATATCGTCGGCCTAATCCTAAAACCTCGTAAGTGCCAAAACTCAAATTTTACAGGGGAGCGGGAAAACTGTACAATTTATATAGTTACGAGCTTTTTAAACTACATTTTTAGGGGATTTCCCATTTTTCCTAAATTTATAAATTTAATTTAATTAATAATAGTTTAAATTTCATGGATAGCTTGCGGCTAGTGTTACCGTTTGCGATCAAAAACACGAAATCGTAAAAAGTGGAGTTACGAGGGTTTAGGATTAGACCGACGATATTCTCATTTGATGAAACTTTATTAATTCGTACTTAAAGAATTTCCAAGAAAGCCGCGAATTTTGGACGAAGTATTGAAATTGAAAGTCACCGAAAGTTAAGACAATTTTTTCACTGTATAAACGTTTACTAATTCCCATTCTATTTTGCAGTTTATAAAAAAGTTAATCAGGATATAGAAAATTGTCCACCACGAAAAAAACCACAAATAGACAACGCGCCTGTAGAGGAATTAAAGGAATTTATTAGGTACTTTGTAGACGAAAGATACACGAATTTAAAAGGTACTTGCAGGAAAAATATAACATGTACACATACACTGAGAAAAATTTGTATTTCAGTCCTTATTGAAACGTTACTAAAAATTCAACAAATAGACAACGCACCTGTAGATATATTAAAGGAATATATTAGACATGTTGTAGACGAAAGATACACGGATTTAAAAGGTACTTGCAGGAAAAATATAACATGTACACACACACTAAGAAAATTTTGTATTTCAGTCCTTATTGAAGCGTTAGAAGAACTAAAAATTCAACAAATAGACAACACACTTATAGAGGAATTAAAGGAATTTATTAGGTACTTTGTAGACGAAAGATACATGAAATTAAAAGGTACTTGGAGGAAAAATATAACATGTACACACACTTAGAAAAATTTTGTATTTCAGTCGGTATTGAAACGTTGTTACAAGAACTAAAAATTCAACAAACAGACAACGCACTTATAGAGGAATTAAAGGAATTTATTAGGTACTTTGTAGACGTAAGATACACGAATTTAAAAGGTACTTGGAGGAAAAATATATAACATGTACACACACACTGAGAAAATTTTGTATTTCAGTCGGTATTGAAGAGTTACAAGAACTAATAGCAGCACAATCAGACTTAATTAAAACATTGTTGTCACAAAACCACGATGACGACATTTATAACTCTGTATGTAATAAAAATACATTTAAAATTAGCTTCCAATTCAGTTAGGAAAATAATGTTATTATTATTATTTTTTTTCTTATACTCAGGATACTATAGATGTAATCATAGAAGAAAATGGCAGCTTGGAAAAGAACCCCGGATACTAATTCAGTGAAGACATCGTGCTAAATTGCAATAATGACGGAACTCATGGCAAAAATCCTTTCAAGAAATTCAAAATAAAATAAAAGGAAATGAAATAAAATTCTCAGGGACACATTAAAAGACAAATTCATTAAAAAATTAAGAGGAAAATTCATTTTTGAAATTAACATTTTTAAATTGTAATTCGGAAAGAAATAAAATAAAATAATATAATGTATAATAAAAAGTTTAATAATCTGAAAAATAGTATTTTATAACTGAATTTCTGCATAAATAAACAAAATAATATTTTCTAAAAGGAAAATGTAAACATTAAAGGAATGAAAAATATAAAGTTTAATTGAAATTTTAAGGATTACTTTTTGATAAATTGAATTGAGGAGACTGGTACTAGGGTAATTCTATCAATAGTTAACACTGCAAGGCACTTCTATCCATTTTCTGTTTATATAAATATTTCTGTTAAGGTTAAAAAGTTTTTAACCGTTGCTTATTAATTCATCATAAAAGCATTCGCACCTTAGATTTGCCAAAATGTTAATTAATAAGTTTTGGAAACAGGACGATATCCTGACATTTCAAAAGATCGGAACACTAAAATCCAGAATTATTTTAAAAAGCCTCTCTCGTTCCACATAAATAGTGAACGAATTAATTGTGAATAAATTGTGGATAATTGTGGTTCACTTGTAACATTTGTCAGGTTAAAATCTCCCAATCTTACTAAGCTGTGCTGTGTGCATCACAGGGTTGCCTCCTAAGCTTATTCAATATCTTAAAAAAAATAAAAAACTTCAATAATGCCTCATGAGTATTTTTATCAGTAAATTATTAATGGTAGGTCATGGAATAAGATGTTCTTTATAACTGACTGCTTCACTGATTTTGGCATATAATAGCTCATTACCATATATGACATCCAATGATAAATGTAACTGAGTCTATTGTAACTAGATACCATACTAGAATTAATTCCAGAGCTAGTTCTATAATGATTTCGGATATCATAACATTATATATTACCCAAAATCCAAGAAAATATGATGACTGGAACCGACTTACTAGTTGATATCCCTATAGGGATTTTAAGTACAAAATGAGCTGCATTATACACAAAAGAAGCCTACAAGAACAAATAACAAGAATTACAATTAAAATAGAACTAAATATAGCTGAACAACCAAAAAAAGGATCAATTTGTGAGTTCAATTAAACCAAAAGGTTAAGAAAATTTAAAATAATTACGTTGCTATAATTAACTCTTCCAGGCGATAAATTGAATTCTGAATAGGGAAGGGTGACACTTATTGTCAATTATTCTATTAACTGTACTGAAGTAAAGACTATAAATGGTCCCTTTCATTGAATCATAGAATTCAATCAGTCGATTCCAGTAATAGGTCCCCGAAAATTATGAATAATTTATTAAGACAGACAAGGGTAAATTTTCCAGAAGAATTTTTAATTTGAAGTTTTAATTGATAAATTCGTCAACTGTTTTCCCCTTTTCTCAGATTGTGAATAAATTATGGGAAATATTTATACATTTTTTATACATTTTTTTTCATTTCACATACGCAAGTACGTCATACTACGATTATTGAAGAAAAAAAAGAGTTTGGTATTGAGAAAGTCCAAAGTCTAGTTTCCGAAGGGTTTGGAATTTTGGACAAGGGGGATTTTTCATCCAATGACAGACCAGGTCTGACAGGTCTGACAAAAGGAGGAGAATCTATTCAAATCACTATCACAGAGACCGAGCAGGGTGACAACATCTAAAAAAGAATCAATTGGCTCTTAAAACAGGGCGTCTGTTATGAGGATGCACAAAAAATTGCAGTCGTTTTGATGACTCTAGTCCAAGAGAAATCCAACTATAGGCTGAGAAGCAGTCAGAGAATCCTTATGAAAGAGCCATTTTCTCAGTCTGGTCTGCACCCTATATTCAAGAAAATAACCGATACGGCACAATTTGGTATCCTGCCTGCAATTTACCTGGATGAGTGTCTGAGGTCGTACCAAATTTTTGGACTCATCAAGTCGTCTAGGGTAGATAGTCCTCACTTGCGTCAATCAAACCACAGCTTTGTGTCTAAAAGGTATAATAAAAAAAATCAAACCCTGAGGGGCTTCATTTCTGCAAGTAGTAGAAAAAAAATCTAATTCCGCGATCACAGATCATGATTAGATACTTCCCTCAGTGCGAGGGAGACACTGATTGAAGATCAAAATGAGAACCTAAGAATTTTGGAGTGGAAAATCCTCAAAAAGATACGGAGATCGATAATTACACAGGTCAAGCTTTCAGTGGGTTTGGTAGTGCCGCGGGCCTGATCTCGAATCAACTCTAGAGCACCGTCATGAGCGCCTTCAGCTGTTCGCTGAGACAAATGACTACTAAAAGGGAAGTCCTTGGTGGAATAGGAAGCCTGACTGAAAACGTAAGGATATGAAAAAACTCTTTAACAGAGCCCAGTCCCCAGGTGAACGGTAACAATACAAAACGGCTCTTTCCAATTATAACAAAGTGTTAAGTATGAAGATCTAAAAGGAAAATCAGGAGAGCCTTCTGTGACGATATAAGTGATCTATCTCTGGGTTTACAAGGCCATCTCGAATGGTATAACTCATTTCAGAGACAGAATGAAGCTTATATTGAAAGCTGCGAGGAAGGAATTAAACTCATTTTGGAGATACATTTCCCTGGCTCCTCAAGGCCAAATATAGATGAAACGGTAAATGATCCTGTCAATTACCCTTTCTACTATGTCCTATAGGACCTTAAACCGTAATGGAAATCTCACGATAAAAGTCTGTATACTCTAACAGGCTCAGGTGGGCCATTCACACCTTCAAACCTTACAAATTTTCTGGGAGATATGGAATTTTCCTGGACTTACTGTAGCATGACATAGACGAATTCCTTCCATATTGGTTACTTTTTAAGGTATAGTATAATTGGAAGAAACGGTAGAATACTCTTTATACCCAAAGTAGGTACCTTGGATATAGTAGGGTTATATTACGATCCCCAATATATCCAACCCGCAACTGAGACCTTGACGATATTCTACACTGAACGCTAGAATCACTTTCTCCAAAATTTTGCTAAGACGAAAATAGCTGCTCCAAGGCCTTCTGTAGCATATGCCACTTTGTCCTTTGTGCCAAAGGTCCAATGTTAGGTACTGACCATTCTCTTCTCACTTGAATTGGAAAACTACGTTCATACTGTTCCATCTATAACCACTTTAGACGATGTTATTTCTAACGTTTGTAATTTCAATGTTACCGTTCTGTAAGATTCTGTATTGTCTCCAACTTTCTTTGTATTTTTCATGTTAGTGATGATCCTAACACAATTCGATTGGAATAAAATTTCAACTATTACATTTTTCAGACACATACATATCTGTTCACATTCATACCACAATCTAAGTGTGAACTTCACATTTTATACTTTTTTAGGTATTTTATACTTTACCCACTACCACAGAATTCCATGAAATTTTTATACACGCCATCTCTAAATTGAAGGCATGTTCTAAAATTGTAAATTTCCTCCGTAACAATAATTAGGCCTAACACGTAGTACTTTAACTCCATAATTAAGTATATAAACTCCCTGGTGCGTAAGCGATTGGTAGATGGGATTAATTAGCATGATTTCATTGTCATTGTCACGAAAGACAAAATATTTTGACACGGAACCAAGCGCTAATGGAATTTGACAACGCAAAATGACACCTTGACACTTTCTTGTGTAATTAAATTTTCAAAGCACACATTTTTTCATTGATGACTACCTTAATATTTGAAATTACGAATTCATACACGAAGTTATAATATTCTGGTACCTCGCTATAATAGGAAAGTTCTGAAGGGCTCTTACGTTGTTCAGATCTCTGGAGTACTTTGCCATCAACACTTCGGAGTGTTGATGCTCCCAGCTCGTTCAAGCAACTCCTTTATGATTTTTTGTAGATTTCTTGGAACGATATTATGTCTTTTCTTTTCTTTCTTACTTTGATTAATTTCAGTTGAATATATTTTTACCTTAAACTATTTTTACTTTTTTGCATACTAAAGGTCATCTCTAACTGATAACTATCTATTATTTTTTTATATTTAATAAATGAATGTTTAAGTAAATAATTTAGATAAATTTCGCTATTGATATGTTTCTTTTCTTTATTGTACTTTCAGAAGATTACAAATCTTATGTACCGCATCAGAAAATAAATAGTAATAGTAATAGTTTTTTATTTACTTTTATTTTTATTTATGAGGGCCCTATGGAGTCCTCTAACAAAAGGAGCCTGGGCCTTGAAGGCCGGCCAACCCAAAGGTGCTGGGGGACCCGAAGATTCCACTCCTAGAAATAAAAGTTCAGAGGACCTCCCAATTGAGATATTCTCGAGCGAAGCTAGTTTGGCCGGTTGGGTCTAGTAATAGTAGCAGTAATGTTCAAAACGTGGCTGATGTTCCCCCCCTCGTAATACGATGGAAAGACTACCGAAGTAAATGTCGTTCCTCTGTCTCTTACGCTTCTATCAAGGTCCTCAAAAGTCTTGCTTTGTAAACGGATCGCTTTTTCAGATGTATATAGATTTCTCCGGACATACCCACAAAAATTTGGTGAAAGCGTCAATTACCACAAATAAATATTTATAACTTTTGGCAGTGGAAATCAAAGGTCCTAAATGGTTGACTTGGTAAGTATGTAGCGTCTGGTTTATTTTTTCAATTGCATTCAAGATACCCTCAGAGTTACCAATTTTTCGAGATGTCAGTATGCATATAACACAATTTTTAACTAAGCTTTGCACCTTCTTGGAGAAATTTGGAATATGGTAATCCTGACGTAATAATGCTCTAAAATTTTCTTGTTCATGCGCATTTTAAAAATTATGGATCCGGGCTTTAGGGACCTCGAAACATGAAGATATGTCGAAATTTTCAATTCGAAAAGTCGGACTCATTACAATAATTTCCAAATGGGAGATTAAAAAATTAAAAATACGATTTTAGTTTATATTAAAGGTAGAAGGACGAAAAAGGTATACAAAAAATCATTGTTATTTTTTATGTAATCTGTGAAGCCTCACCTTTAAAATGAATCATTAACGACTGCTTTACTATTATATAATGCATCTAGTCATATATATATATGTCCATAAACTATCATTCATTAATTTATTAATTGTGAGTTCACAATGATCAATTTTTTTCCGTCCTCAAAAGATGTAACTAACAAAGAAATTAACTTCAAAAATTTAAAATCAGTATCGTTTCCTGCTGCTTTTAAAAATATTTAATCTACAATACAGTAAATCTGCAATGCAGTAAATATGACCGATTAAATTGGAACAACATCTCCGCAAATTTACGATCCGAGATACAACTACATATTTGCAAAATGTATCTATTACTTGCTCCATTATATATTTATCTGTATGACCAGTTCGGTCTATCTCACAACTTAAAGTCACTCAGCAATTTCAGCAAATTATAGCTGACCGTATACTAAACCACAAATTCCAAGTTATGATGTGCACGTCAGGGTCTACAATTGACAAAGTTATCCCAAGGAATCCTCTACGTTACTTTCCCTTAATATTTCCTCAAAATCGCTAAAGGGCAGAAGTTCGAAATATTTTCACACATGAATCTCATTACAGATGGAGACGAAATGATGGCATGAATAGAAATTTCCTCCAGAAAAATTTCGGGTCAAAAGTTTATGCGTAGATACATCCGCAAATATATCTGATACCATAGCAGATATGTTTTGAAGGACGTAGATTGCTTTTTGGTTATTTTGCGAATTCTTGAAATCAATTTGGTGTGATAACCTTTTCCATTTTTTCATCTGAAAATGTTGTAGAAGAAGGCCTAGTCAAAACCTTTGAACATTTCGGGTTAACGTCTCAATAGATACCTATTTGTGGCCATGGTTCGAAAAGATGCCAATATTCCTCTACGTCAAGTGATGTGTAATTCAATTATCATCGCCTTACATAGTGACGCCATTCACTCCATCATTTTAACTTATTTCCCACCATCTTATCATATTATCCAACTGGATGCTATGTAGCTCCACTTAAATTTGTGAGAAGAAGAAAATAATGGAGGGGCTCCTCCCATCCAGAATATGGCAATGCACAAAAGCATTATCCTGAAAGAGCGGCAGCGTTCTGAGAATAATGAGTGTCAACCAGGCAGACGATATGAACAAAAATATTCATTTCATCCTTTTGTGATGCAACCCCTTCAAATAAGGATAACATGAAGATAAGTGCACTATAAAATGCTGACGGTGGCAGGGTGGGATGGTAGTCAGCTGGATCAGTTGTTGCGGGGATAAACCGTGTCATTTTGTGGTGATGACATTTCGGGTGATATTTGACAGCATGACATGACTATAAATGTATTTTTCAGCAGATTTTGCAGGCGCAATTGCTCCAGCAAAAGGGTGTTTTGTGCCTTGTATCTTTAATTGACACTCGAACTGTAAATGCTGTGGACACATATTTTAACATATCTAACACATAGTAACGCTATAAGACCCATTCAATAAGGAAATTGTAGTAAACAACGCGGAATATTACTAGACACCGTCATTTTCTATAATCGTTTCCCATCCGGAAACCAGGCTTTCGAATTCACTTTTTTTTTTTTAAAATCGGATTTCTTACTATCCAAATATTGAACGATACCATGTTGCATATCATGAAATATTTTAATATTTTTATCAATCAAGGAATGTTACATCAACCAAAACAAGTGGAACCGTGTCCGGACTAAAACGGGTGAGGTAGGAGCTCCCACCCCAATTCCCCGATTTTTGCTGCGTGCGAGTGCTATCATGAAACAGTGAGTTTTTCGGATCTTCGAGCCTTCTGTAAAGAGAAATGGCCATTTCAAAATCTCAGAACCCATCTTTGAGTTGTATTCACATTCACCAGTTTGGGATATCGATAATGTTGCCTGGTGCAGTCGTTGACACTTTTCTTACGATAGAACTTTTGGAATGACCAACTATAACTAAATCTTCAGTAATCCCAGATATGCAGGCACTTTTTACTGAAGGAGTTGACTTCGGTAGCTTATCTTGCAATGGTTTTAGTTTTGTCGATGCGGCTAGTCTCTCTCTCGGGCTCTCACTGTCTCATTTAATCTACATGAAGCCCACAGCATAGGACTACAGGACTCATATTCCCCATTGTCTTTAGGTAGCTTTGCGAGAAAAAAAATCAGTCCCACTACAAATCCTCAGCCTGAGAGACCTCTTGGACACATGAGTAAAAACTCAAGCCCATTTTGCAGTTTTGGAATTTATAGCATTTACACTTAAAACGACTTAAAACGCAACTATATCAAAGATATCTACAACCGAATCAAAACCAGGAGCAACAAAATCAAAATCAAGTTCACCATTTTCTAAAACAAGAGCAAATAAATCAAAATCAGCCACAGCTTTTACAAAATCAAATACAACCACATAAACTTCAACAACAACCAGTTTTGCGTGTTTAAATTTTGAATATCATAAGTGACAGTCAGGGAATATAGTTTACCTTTATAAATCCCTAAATTCATGGATATTCCCCAGTTCTCAACTACCCTACAAAATTGCTTGGCAAGTGGCTTTTATTACGAAGCACGACACCACTTTTCTTACTCCTTTTCTTGGTAATAGTCGTTTCGCGAAAAAAAAAAAACTTTTAATAAAACCTTCGAAACACCTACACAGTAGGTCATGGTTGGTTTCACTTAACGAGTTAATTAAGTTTCGTTCTTTGCCAAATGGCCCATTTGGAACTGTGGAATGGTAGCATCACCACAACAAGGTGGTTATTCTGGAGAAGTGCCAGTTCCCACACTTGGACGCGATTATACATTTCTTATCTATTCATTTGTGTTTGTGTGTATGCTGCAATTTTTTCCGAGAGGGAAAAAAAGTAATCTGCAGGTTTAATTCAAGACATTAACTTTAATACTGGGTTTCGAAAATTTCCGGGAGAGGCGATAACCAGATACCCATTTGTGTGTGTTCCTTGAAAAAGTGCCTTCGTTAAAGGAAAAACAATTTGTGTGAAAAAAGTCAGATGGGTGGATAAGAAAAGAAAGAAAAAATTATTGATGCAAATTTGGCTAAAATTATGAGTGTTCTACTGAAATAGTCATCTCCATTCATTGTATAGAGTCAAGGTACTATTTTACAAATTTCCAAGGGCTATTTATTCATTCCGAACCCCCAAAGGTACCACAAATTGTAATTAGTGCCACCAAATTACCAAAAAAAAAATGCAATAAACTCCATCCGTATGGTTTCGGAAATGTCATTTTCTACGCCAGCGTACAAATGCAACTAATTTCCTGCTCTTCGTCATCCCTAAATTGGTCAATCAAAACCTATCAAAATCGTTTGGTCTCCTGCACGAAAATTATATGAAATTGGGTCTGGAACTTTTTGGAAGTCATGGAACCGTGTCCCCTTTTTTGTAAGTGGCATGTGTCAGCTTTTGTGCAATTCGCCCTCGGATACTGGTGCAACGAATTATAATTACAAATAATGCTTTTGACATAAACTGGGGGAGTTGGAAAGTGCCGAGCCAGAAGGACCCTATTGTTACAATCTATGCTTTTGTTTGCGTTGCACAATTTGCGACTTTGTGAGTTACAGGTCAATTTATAAACCGGAATAATATATTCATTTAACAATGGCATATCATTCTTGTGTAGCATTTACACAGAGTCCTGAGGATTTTTTCCATTTAAAAAAAATATATGTAGTATATTAAATTCAATTAAATGCAGCTATAATTGGAGTAGGTTTCCTCACCGTGATCCACTTTGAAGCCATATTTGCTGACACCTTACTTCCATTTCAATGGATTCTTTCAAAAATGTATTTCGTAAGTGTTAGAGGCTGGAATATGCTCATATAGGCGCGACTTCTATATTGGGATAAGTTCGTTAGCAATTTAAAAATATTTGGACAGGGAGATATCTAGTAGACGAAAAGTTTTATAGCATTAATCACACTTTTAAAAATTAACAAAATTTGGCGGGAACTTTGGTTAATTTAAAATCAAGTTTATATAAGATTTTCTAGAATTATCTTTACTCTCGTTTTTCTTCTACTTCGAATTAAACTGCAGCATTGCGAATTTTTTACGAGTGCTTATTCCAGGGCAAAATCCATCGCTACATCCATTGCTAACGTTAAACACCCCCAATTTTTAGTTTTCTGGTGGTGCTTCAACCAAAGTTTTGGCACTTAGAAGCCTTTGATTCAGCATAAATCTTAACATTATGGGTATCGATAGAAAGGATAGTATTCTTCTTTGATCCTACGATATCCTTGGAAGCATTGAAATAGCTACACTCCCTTTGGAAAGACAGACATAAGCTTGAAGGGTAAGGAGTGAGTTTATTTGGGGAGAAGTTGTTGTCCCAGATTAGGACACTCCAAAGAAATCGTTGGCATACTCTATCCAATTTACTTACCGAACACCCGGTATATGCGTTAATGTTCATGAGCAGCGTAAACGTAAAACACCAAAGGAAAGTATCCACAGTATCGTAGTAAAATGAATTGAAACAGACTTGCCAGGGATCCGTACTAAGCCTTAAGTACATATCTTTCAGCGGAATTTATTTTTGAGTACTGCTGTAGCTGATAACAGCCTGACACACCTTTAGCCGCTAATGACGCAGCCTAAGATTCAAACCCACTGTCGCTAACAATTTTGTGTTCTCTCTCTTTCAAAATAATGAAATTTACAGTAACTTTTCCTCCCAGGAATTCAGTTTCTTTCATGAAATTTTTGTAGCTTAAGAGATAATTATTTATTCGATAAAAGAACTCAAATATATTTTCCAAAACAGACAAGTAAAAAAAGAAAGGCTATATTAATAGAGATATGTGTAGGTTAAATACATAATTCATGAATGCCCCATGGACATAGTAATCCATTACAAAGCAATGCAAGCAGTAATGTGTATCTCTTTCAAGTATAGTTCTACACATGAATCAATAATTCAATTAACATTGAAAGTCTCTATCATAATAATATTCGTCAGATCTAATTTTCTACGAAATTCGCATCAAATTATTTTACAAAATTTCTGTTTTGATTACAGATGAAATTTTAATTTATGAAATATTTAGGAAAATCAAACAATCGTTACGAAAACAATCGATATTATTAATTAGGAAGAGAAAGCAATTTCCGACAGAAATTATTTAATTAATTATTTATGTAGTAAAATATCCATCGGGAAAATAAAATCAGGCTCGTAAAATAGTTGTTGTTTTTGCATAAATCTATATTCTAAATATGCCAAAATGAAAGGGATTTTTAACAACTACTTTTTAATGAGAATAATCCCTTAATGAATTGTAATTATGGACACGTCAATATTTAATGAACTAATTTTCTGTAATCCCAAAATATGTATCAATGAGTTCGTTGAGGGAAATTTACACACAAATCGAAATGATATTTTCCAATATGAGACATGGCGGTGAATACAATTTAATTTCTCAAGTCGATCTCAAGTTAATATCACATTTAATATTTGATATATTTGATTTATAGCACTTCTACAACTGACTATGGATATAAAGATATTCTTCAGCAAAATCAAGACTTCTTATAATTCCCAGTCATGAACTGCGAATCCCAAACAGTGGTCCGCGACCACTCTCCAATTGTTCCGCGGAATCCTAAAGAACCATGCACTTAGCTCACAGAATGAAGTTTTTTTGTGAACGTCATTTGAAATTTGAAATTAACTAAACCCTACCATGTTAATCGGGTTGTCCATGTGCAGTCCAATGGACCAGTGATAGGCGATTTCCTAAGGGTTGGGAATCAACATATCCAAATATGACTCAGCAGACTAAGTGTTCCTTTGTTAAGGCAATCGTAAAAAGCAGTTCGGGTCTGAGTGTAAAATTATAGCTCATATATGATCATGTGCTTAAAATTTTCTTAATACCAACCGGACTTGCACTTTGTGATGAGAAGTGACAGTTTTTGCTCGACATGTAGCACCAGTGTTTAGGATATTATAGGTTTCAGAAGGTACCTATGCTTACCTTATATTAATACTAACCAACTCTGTAATCTTCTTTGTAGTACTGTCAACATACAAAGATTGGAAAAAAAATACTTTAAGAAGTGCTCAGTACTTTTTAGTAGTACTTAGTTACAAGTACATTTTACACATGCGGTACTTGTACTTACGCTAAAGTACTCAGGTCTTCGGTACTTGTACTTAAACACTTTTTCTTTGGTACTTACCCAGATTTGGCTGGAGAGTACACATGGAGAGTAAACCATGAACTGTATGCGTTCTTCGTTGTTCTTATTCTTAACTCGAGCAGTTTTTCGAATAAAAACTACCAGGGTGGCCCAAGTGACCGTTAAGGTAAGCCCCAAGGTTTAATAGAATGCTGAATGGTTTGATTATGATCTTATGGCGTTTGAAAAAATTGGTGATTTTGTTTATTTTCATTCACTCCAACTCTAATGCCCCATACTGCTCACAGACTTCTGAGCACAATTTCACATGTCATACATTGGTAAAGTTGTTCTTTTCTTTGGTCTGGTATACTGCTTTTTTTTTAATTGTTGCATCGTAGGTAATTTTTGACAGGCTTGACAATAACCGAATGACCCCTATAATCCTTCCAAATTTTACCAAATGGCTTCGTTCCATTAATTCTCTTTACAAACTAAATATATTTTAACTATTATTTTTCTTGTAGTGCTCTATCACTATTTTAGAAGTTTTCAATCAGCCTTGTTAATTTCCTGAAGCAAAAATACTTCTTTTTATCCTTAATTCTGGCGTACCACAAGGTTCAGTATTCGGTGTGGTCCTTTTTACTTGCATACCAATATTTTTTTGGCCAGCATTTACATTTACCTATTGATGACTTCAATGGGCTTCATGTGTAATCGGCATGGAATGATCTGCGATTTTACGCAGCAAAATTCTTAAGTGTAGCAATTTTTAGAAGATGCTTTCATACCTTTCTTAGTTTGCCAATAATGATCAATAAAACTATTGATGTTATTACTTGAATTTGTTGTAAACTATATCTACATAGTACGCGTCAACTGTAGTGACTCTAGGCCATCGATCCAACATTACTGAAATTTTAATGCATCAGTGACATAAAATTTTTCACTGTATCTCAATCTTAAACAACTGTGTTTCCACTCTTGCAGAGCCAGTTATTCCATGTACTTTATTCTGTTATTACTTCAATTATTATCCACAACATCACAGTTTTCATGTTTCATGTACTTTCCACAAAAGATAAAATTCCTCATCACTTTAAAGATTGCATTTAATGTTCCCATCCCAACCATCATGCAATTAAGAAATGCTGACACCCGGCAGAATGTTGCCAAAGGCAAAGTAACTTAAGGCAAAAGAGAGTTTTAAATTAAAATTAAGCCCTGGCCCCGGCTGACCCCTATGCTATAACAATTTACTTCCTTTCAAAGATACTCCCTGGTGTCTATTTCAACTTTTCTTCGTAATATGTCTCTTGTGCGAATGGGATCCGTAAAAGGCGTAACCACAAGCGGGAATAGTTTCATGTCAACTTGGATAAAGTAGGGTCTCTGCAGGTCAGGCACTTTTAATAATTAAGGGGAGGATTAAAAGTGCCCGCAGTTTTGGGTTTTGGTTTAATGCATGGGTTAATTCCTTTTAATTAAACGCAAGGCTAGGCTTACTTTTGGTTTTACCGACAAGGAACTTTCTTGTTTGAGGAATTAAGGAAAAACTATTTTATAAAAATTCTGGTAGAAATTGATGTGAAGAAATTTGGATTCAGAAAATTGTATAGCTTCAAAGGTATCAAAAATTAGAAAATATTCTATGGTACAAAATCCAGTATTGTCACAAAAGCGTCGAAAGGAAAATGAATTTTACAATTAATTAGAAAATGTGCCCATATAAATACTCTCGATAATTTTGTGACCCACCATCATTAAGGAAACAAGAGATTATTCTCAAACCTGTGCCACATCAAGGATGTTGTAGAGGTAGGGTCTTATGCATATATATATAGGTGTCAGAGAGATTAGCTGTCGTTCATTTGGCTTGTGGTTATTTTATCACAAGTAACCGATAAAAGCAAGCAAGTCGAGCTAAAGGGATCTCTGGTGGCCGATCCATTGGAGATTGAGCGCTTAGTTTTTTTTTTTCAAAAAGAGCTGCATAACTTCCATGCATTTCCACGGTGGAAGATCATTTTGTAGACCTATTATAGCTCAGTGGCTCATCGGATTGACATAGTGACACTCAAAAAGCTCCCACTTCTCCTTCTGAATATCATACAGTTCATCCAGTGATCACCATACAGTGACAGACATATACTTCCATATACTGACAGATTCCCCGCCGTGGATGTAGCATTATATATAATTTTGTAGTACAAGAATTCTATACATGTGAGGCTAAACCATAAAAACAAGCTTTTCTAAACATTTTTCAAGGTTTATAACCACCACACGCTTCATGAATTTAGAGCGTCTGATAGTCAAAGAGTCATATAAGTCATATAAGACTCTAGTGCAATTCTCCGTATAAGGAAAGATGAGAGGACACCAATACTACAAAAATTCTACCCAAAAATGTTCCATTAAACTCTGAATTCCTCGCAACACATGACGAGAAAGAAAAGGCTTCTTTAGCTGCACTAACCCTGAAATTAAACTACTTAAGCGTATCTTGGGCACTTTACTATATTTACAGGAGATTTATGGATTTTCAATTTCAAATTATACTCACTTTTATAAAAATAGAGGCATCTGGTGAAATATCGGTGTGAATAATCTGGTAAAATCTTTAATTATCATCATTTAATCTTTTGGTAAATTACAGCTGCATTTACGTACACTGCTTAGCTTCAAAATGTTTCCGTTCTTACAAACTTTCTCGCGTTCTTAACAGGGGTGAATTCAATTGACAGTTGACTATCCCTATTCAAAACCAATTTATCTAAAAATATCGTCTAACAAAGTTTTCCGAAAACACAAAGAGGGCGGGACCTTCAGAACAATTTTTTTTTCTAATTAAACTCCTTCCAATTTTGCATTAAAATCTTTGAAACTTCTTGATTAAATCCAAATTGAAAAGTCTCTTCGCTTCAGCGACAAATAAGAAACAAGTCTGAAGGGCTAACTGGCATTCATAATTAATTGTTTGGACACCATTAAATTGATTACAATCTTGTGAGGGGTTCCATTAAAGCTGGGCAAACGGAGAACTTCTCAGAAATTGGAACAAAGCTGAATTTACGTTGGAGTTAATAGGGATCTTGTAATATACATTTTAAGGAAGTTTTATTTGCATTTTCTTGGAATTTTACAAGTGAGACAAAAAGCTATCAATGAGAATTTAAAACTGTATAAAGTGAATGATAATTTGCGACTTTAGTGAAAATGCATTAATACAGACCTCAATTTCTTTGCAACATTATGTGTCGCGTATACCAAAATTTTAATATTGCTTTCAATTGGTTTTAAAATGTACATCTACATAGTTTAAATGAATACTAGTAATATATTCATACAAATACAGCTGTTAAGTTACAGAAAGCTCTCCAAATTTTTTGCACTCTTATAATTCGCACAAAGAATTTATATGAAATGTACGTGGGGCGCTCTATTTGTCTTGCAACGCAAACGCATTTGTTAAGATTTTTCGAAATACATGCCGTCACTTTTAGTATACTTTTGCATGCGAGCCGTTAACTAATCCCAATTGACTTTGCTATTACAAGATGTGGACTCTAGTCATGCATGACAGAGTGGACGAAAGGGTCGATTCACAGGGTTGCTTGATTATATATTATTTCGGAATAAAACACAGTGAAAGCTTTTTATTAACCTGATGAAGTGATTTGTGCAACATAATTGAATCTTGAGAAGATTATCTTATAAAAAAGAAAAATTAATAAATAAATAATAAATTTATTCTCACTTTGTTCTTCATAAATCACAAGCTCTACAATTCTTTAAGCTAATTTCCAAAAAATAGTTATAATGTCTTCTACTACATCTGCCACACCTACTATACACAAATTTGCTACAAAATTTTTTGAAGAAGTGCAAACGTTGCTGTTGGGATAGTCCTACCCTGCTCCACTGAGTTTACCTCAAATTTCCCCAAATTGTTGCCCGAGTATTTCACTAATATGGCCAGAACCACATTGTGGGCACTTTTTTAGTAATTGATTGGTGTTTTAAATAATTTCGTATATAATACACACCACTTGAATCAGCCTTAACCTTGTAATGTCAGTAACTTTATCTTACACAGACATTCTTTGTAAAGATAAAAAATATCGGATACAACACTGACGCTTGAGGTACTCCATAAATTCCTTACAAAATTGTTTAGTAGTAGCTTTATTCCGTATTCTTATCGATTGTATTATAACTCTATTTATATGATGAGTATTTACTGTTTTTCCGGTTCTACGAACCGCATCTATATGTTTAAGCGAGCTGTAAGCTATATCAAATGCTGATCTTCATTTTGAGGGGGCGCAGCTTCTTCAAAGGAACACATCAACGTAATATCAGTAGTTCTACTGATACCGTCTTTAGGGCATGGAATTTCTTGTTCACCACCTATCACGCCCAGCAAAAGACAGTGGGACACTACTTACTTGGTGAAGTGCACAAATCTGGCGAAAGGAGATGATGGCGTGTCCTAGGCTTCATCAGGTCAAAAAAGTTGTTGGACCGCGTACCGCATCTGCTCCAATTCCTAGACTTCTTCCATACGACAAGTTAAACAATCCTACTTTCCGGGACTCCCTCAACCTAACAACGGTTGATAAAAAATAAAATACATATATAATTTTAGTTTGAATATTTTGCTATTCTGTTTGAAGAAACGAGTTTTTACACAGTCATTTCTCTTGTTTATTTTAAAGTTATATAAGCAGCAAATGAAAACAGGCGACATCGATCTTAGTCGCATGCTGTTCTTAGCTCCAGGCAACTTATTTCGTTTTTCTCGCTTTCGGAGGAATGAAAGATTTCAGCGTCAAGTGTTGAGAACTAAAAGGGACACTGATTAATGGCATTGTTATTTACTTGCAATGAATTTATTGCTTGTTTATTTGCTTTAATTCGGTGAACAATGTACCAAAAGCTTTGAATTTTTACTCCCTTGTTTTCTTAAATCGGAATGGAAATTAATTAGACTTGTGGTAAAATTGCGCTTTTTCCGCAAGTATCGAAATAGAGGAAGAAAAAAGTATAATATTTTTTGTGGAACTGCAGACGATGTACCCTTTTATTTGGAAGACATACAATATTCTCATCAGGTCTTACTTTCCTCAGAAGTGATTAAAAGGATTATGCTGAGGAATATTAATAATCCAAAATATTCACAAAAACTAGCGCAGGTTTCACTAATAGTCTTCATTAAAATCAACTCCTCAAACTCAATCCGCAAATACATCTCAATGTATCTCTGTTGATGGTTTTGGTTTCAGATGTTTTGGCAACGTAGAGGTATTTCTGACTTTGATAATGGATTACTTTGTAAATAATGTATTGAACGCTTAAAGTCTTGATGCTCTTTTACCTAAATTCACAAAACAAATTGAGTAGTAAAAAGAGACGCTACTCGTTTCTGTTGTAGAAAAATCATAGACCTCTCTGTCTAGTGACTTTTTAAAATAAGTTTACTGAAATTCCTAACTAAATTTCTGGGAAATACTATATAATATACATATACTCGGATATTATAATTTATTGGAAATATATGATTAGTCTAACAGGCTGATTTTAGCTGTAGCTACAGTTTCATTAAAAGTTACAGCATGCAACTCTAGGCCTTCAGATTTCATCACCCACGCCGGTGATCGAGCGGGCTGAGGCGCACATTTACAGATTTTCAACCCTATTGGCGTGGGTTCAAATCCCGCACAGGACACGGCAATTTATCCACGTTTGTTAAAAAGTAAATTAACTGCACTTTTTAACAAAATTGGATTCGTCGTGATTTTAATGTGAAACTTAGTAAAATTTGAGAAAAAACAAAAACAATCTGGGCACTTTTTAAAATTTGAAATTTTATAACTCGAGAGTGAAGGGTTCTTTCTGAAATGACACTATTACAGGCTTCATAGGGTGTATATTAAAAACAGAATAGCGTGTTAACTGAAAAGAGTATCCAAAAACATCTCGAAAATAGCCCGTTTAATTCCACCTCTTCCCACCTATGTCATATCTATTATGACTTGTTTTAATGAGATCTATCATCTTTCAAGAAGTTGCCAACGGATATAGTAAAGAAATAACATAAAGGAGAAGAAGAAAACTAATTATAAATATTCATGGAACCAAAAATTCTATAATCTATATCTAAAGTAAAAAAAGAGGGAAAACAGAACAAATATTATTCAAACCAGTATCTAAAGAAAAGGAAAGCAAAATCTAGTAAACAAAAATAAACAAAAAATGTGAAAAGAAAATTACTTTCAAAATTATAATTAAAATACATAAGTCGCACTATATCTGTTAAAGGGAAGGTAGATAAAAGGTTAGATGTTTAAAATGAGGGGATTGGGTGTAAAATTAAAAGTATTCTCATTTCTGCAGAGGATAACTAAAATAATATCGAAAAATAATACATTCTATCTAAGAAATTAGTGTTAATTAAGTGCTCTAGGCAAAATTTAGAACATTCTTCTTTACCAAATTTATTAAATAATTAATATCTCAATATTTACCGGCAGTATAACCATTCTGTAAAGCTACTATACTAATTTACTCACCTCACGGTTATCTCATTCCTACAAAAACAAAAAGCAAAAAAATAAAACCTTAACCCATGAACAGGTTCATGAATTTGAGTCTTTCACC
>QYTT01081866.1:18900-32969 GCA_006980735.1 Dasypogon diadema
GGGGGAGCATTTAACACAGTTTCTCTTCTTAAGAAAGCCACAAAAACATTTTACTGGGCATATTTTTCAAAAGTGTTGTGGGTGTCAGTAGGTGAAGAATTAAGCTTTAGTTAATAAGATTAAAAGTTTTTAATTCTGTTTCAACTTGTTCTAATGCTATATGTACTTTTACGAATTAGAAACGTTCTATACGGACTGCTTGTCTTCGTATGAGCATTTACCAGTACTGCCTAAACAGTATTCCGCGTTTTAAAAGAAATTATTATTAAATTTAGCAATGTTGCTACATTTTTCATATTTCTCTCAAGTACCGTCATGTCGAAAACCGTTAGGACTGCCCCCCTCCCCATACAACTACTTGTTTGTCTCATGAATACTTATCACTGGACGGCCGAGCGACCACTCCCCAACTAGCATTTTCCCTCTCCGTAACGTATCTAATACCAAAATCACCACTATAAAGTTGCAATTACTAGTGCAGGATACGTGTTAAAAACACTTCGAAGGAACAATACAATTACAAAATTCTTGAAGAAGACATATAATTATTTTCTAAATTAAAAAATTATTACTAATTTGGGTGAAGAAAGGGCTCTTCGTGAGGCTAAAAGTTAATGCAAACAAAATTTTATGGTGAAAATAGATATTGTGCTTCGGAAAAATGCATGTCCCTTCAGAAAAAGTCTGAAAACATCACAAAATTATTTAAATTTTAAATCTAAGATTTTTTTAAAAATTTTCCATCGCTTATTTTAGGACTTTAAGATGTAAAATATGTAGGACTGTTTCATTTTCCATTTGTATTTTTGTTGGAAATTGCTCTTAAATCATTTGTTTTGAAAAAAGTTTTGAAAGATGTTAGGCCGCCACTGCGAAGTTTCCATTACTAAAAAATAAAAGTGGCAATAATTTCCATTAAAGGTGTTGCTAAGTGACAAATGCAACTTTTTAGTGATATAAACTAGATATGGTTTCAATTAGCACTTAAATTTCTCAAAATACACTTGCTAGTAGCGGAATTTACCTTATTCAGTCATTCGCCACGTTATGGTGCCTTTGGAAACTTAACTGGTATAGAATAGAATAGGCGAGAACTCAGTATTGGAACTTCTAAATGGTGGTAAACCATCGATATTAAAAACAAGACTAAGAATTTTTATTTGTTGAATATCCTGGTAGTCATTAAAGAGTAAGTTCAAATTATTTACGATTCCATAGTACCAATAATAACCTGTACCCATAGGAGCAATATTAATTGTATTTGGCGTTTTAAACAATGTCCTACTATTGAATGGCAAGTTGGCTCCAAATAGTTTTAAAATTTTCAATAATTCGTTTATTGATGAATGAGGAATCCGACAATCTAAAGCCCACTTTCGCAAATTTTTAAGTAAAAGTAGGTACCTATATTTCTTTCTTCATCGTCCCACATATCATTTTCGTCAGAAATATTTAATTCGTTTTCATCAATGATTGTAAAATTTTCTTCTTTTTGTTGCAAAAAACTAACTTCTAAATTATTTTCATTAAACTGCTTCTCAGCACGCACCTTTTAAGGCATTCTAAGGTGTTAATTTATGCTGAGGACACGAAGATTTTTTCCTTCATCAATGATTTTAATGACTGTGCTGCCCTTCAAGAAGACTTGAATACCTTTTATTCGTGGTTCGGACATAATGACTTGGAACTTAACATAAATAAATGCGAGGTCATGTCATTCTTTAGAAAGGCGGACTATATTTCGTACGACTACACATTTTCTACAAACAATATTCCTCGTGTTCAGTCTGTCAATGATCTAGGTGTGAAGCTTGACTCCAAGCTTGATTTCGCTTCCCATATTAACTATGCTGCTTCTAAGGGTAATTCCATTCTGGGTTTCATTAAACGCTGGTCCAAAGAGTTTTCTGATCTTCGGGTATCTTTAACATTGTATAACTTGTTCGTCCGACCACTTCTTGAACATGTTTCCCAGGTTTGGAATCCTTCCTACGGTGTCCACAGTGGTCGTATTGAATCCGTTCAGCACAGGTTCATTAGATTTGCGCTTATAGATCTCCCTTGGAATGACCCAACGTTTCTTTGAAATGTGTGAACGCTTAATGCGGAGATAGGTAAATTTTTCTTGGCTTCACGCTGAGAAGTGCGCCTTCTGGGCTAGAAGGGAAACTCTATGTTATGTTATAATGTTTGGTTCATTTTTAATCTCTATAAGATCATTGTAAAAGCTTACTACTTCATGATGAGAACTGTCGACTGTTCTTATTGTACTATTCCTTGGCCATTTCTGAAAGGTATGATCAAGCTCATTTCATACCTAGGGTATGAGGGTATACAGGTATCACCTTTATCTAACAACCCTCTAATTTGGATTTCCTATAACTTTAATAAGGGAAAGACAATCCAAATCCACTTTTTTAAAAATTGAAGAAATTCATTTTAAAGTTCTCATTCAGCCAGTAATTGCATCGGTCATCTTAAAGCACTGTGGATT
Source organism: Dasypogon diadema (assembly GCA_006980735.1). NCBI lineage: Eukaryota > Metazoa > Arthropoda > Insecta > Diptera > Asilidae > Dasypogon > Dasypogon diadema. Next base: position 21,395 of record QYTT01081866.1, read on the forward strand.
TTGGGGCAGGAAATCCTAACCAGATTTGCTTCCTTTTTTGGTGCGGTAAAGTTTTACTTGCGCCTTGCTCTTGATTCCGACTTCACATGACTGTCGTAGTTTATAAGCTGTGGAAGATAAATCACATATAAGTTACGATACGCACTGAAGAGCCTGCAAGCAGTGATGAACCAGACAGTTTTACACTTTAATAACTGCTCTTTAATAAGATGTTTGTAAGTAGCTTAAAGAATGCAAACGCTGTATTCACAACTCGTTGCAAACTTGCAAAACTCGGGTTAAATATTATTTTCCAAAATGAAGCCCGAGAATTCTCTTTGCGGTTGAAGAAAAATGACTAAAAGATGTGACTGTTATGAAATCCTTTTCTAGACTAGAGGAAAAAATGATTAGAAAACAAAACAATACTCATCAAAACATCTCCGCGTACGGTTGAGTCCGCGTGCCGAACAGTGTCTTCGCTTAAAGGCGAAATAAACCTGACAAATGTTTCGGCGTGGCGAAGACATGACTGGCCGCCGAACGCAGCCAGTAAGGTGTCGCCACAGCACCTTATGGCTACGAAATGACAGTAATAACGAGATATTTATTATATGAATTTAAACAGAAGATTTTCTCGACTAACGCAGTTAATAAAATGTAGGTCAAACCATTTTGATTTGGACTAGAAATATTTGCGGGATAAGTTTCGATTAAGCAAGGAATCCACCTTAATGATTTTAAAACTAATTGCACCTCGCATCGAGCAACCAACTAAACTCCTTTCTCGATTATTCAATTACAACCAGGGAAATTACACTTCACTATGGAAAATTTGGAAGCTTAATTTACAATAATAGCACTGTTATCAACAATTAAAAACATGACGGACAAAGGCACTGTGAAACCGAATTCGACTTATGCCCCACCTTAATCTGGATCTTTGGTTTAAGTTAAATCTAGGATTAAGCCTGTGCTGTGAAATCAGCACTTAGACGAGGTATTCATTAAGCTATTACATCCTTTTCGACATTTTGTGTTTCTACCTTTTATAAACGGTAAAAAGAGTTTCGATATTTCATGCCCAACCCAACTTTTTGTGAATAGTAGTTGCTAATTTAATTCTTTATTCTATTCTATGTAACCAGTTTTTGTCAAATCGAAAATATCATTGTAAAGCACCTGCACGAAAAAGATTTATGTGTGCAATGGCTTCAAGCTATTGGGCGGCCTGATTTCTCCATTGCCCCAATGAGAGGTAGATCCTCTATTGCCTCAGAGATAGTTCCGCATAGCAGAATTTGGATATACGCCCAGGTATTAGAAAGGATCCACACAAATGAAGCTCCTTTCTTCAATTTCGGAATTTTATCTATTAAATTTACTATCTACTATTTTTATGATTTCGGGAGACCCTTTGCCTATGATGCCCAGATTATGAGCATATCCAAGAATTTGATGGGTTTTGTCATAAATAATACTTGAAGCCAGTAAATCATTCTGCTTTTGTTTATTATTTATTTGCATTTTGTTAAAGTTTTCTTTTATATGTAGGCGACTGCTGTTCAGGCCTGTTTAAAATACTCAAAAATATTTTGTAGTTGGGATGTTGTACTTTTAAAAATTTCTACATTAATATTGTCTTGCGGGTTTGAAGTACCTCTAAATTTCCTTTCCTCGTGAATATGAAGTACTTTTGTTATGATATATGAAACCATCTTATGGAATACAGTTAGCAAAAAATTTCTTCGATAAATCTATTTGCTTCTTTTATGATTAGGAAATAAATATTAACAATTTCTTCCAATGATATGAAACAGAGTATATATACTTCATTGAAGGACAGTAATGAACAATAATTAAATACAATAAATTTCCCTGTAACAATTCGTGCTTTTTTATTTTTTCAAGATGGTGTAAACACTTACCTTTCGATTATAACCAATATAATCAATGTCTTGCATAGTTGTCCTGCCAAACGCTTGTACATATGTCACTAAAAATTCAAATGGTAGCCTCGAATGAGTTTAGTCCTTTGCACAAATATATGTATACTTCGGTATTTTTTACGGGGTGGAAGCGTCAAATAAAGAAATTCAGTAAAAATGGAAACATGTAAACCAAACGTACCACTCTAAGAACAGATTTGCAAAAAAGGAACTTCACAAAAATCAATTTAAACTATAAAGAAGCATTCCAATAAATTTCAAAGTATGTACACCTTTTTATAAGGGACGACCAGGTGAAAACAAGTGAAACTTGCAAAAAAGAAGTAAAACAAAAAAAAACGTTAAAAAACGCACAAAGTTAAACTTCGTAAAACGCGATCAGGGTATATAACTATTGGTTTAAAATACCATTTTGTACACTGGCAGGTACAGGCTTTGGTTGCAAGAATTTACATCAGTCATGAAATTAAGCTAAAAATTCACTTTAATATATTCACTTCAGCTTTAAAATGTTTAATGATTTTTTAGAGTTGTGCAGATATACCATCTGTTAATTTGTCTGTAATATCAACCAAGGAGTCCTCTATGTATAGCTATATTATGTTTCAGTTTACCATTCTTAAAGCTTAATTAAAAAAAAGCTTTTCGCCTCAATTAAAAATGTTTTACAAATTCCGTTTTTCTCTACATTGCAGACCCAAAAATGTCAAGATGGAGACAAAAGTATTCATCAGAACTGCTAACCACTGCCAGTACCTCTTATGTAGCAACAACCGCAACAACTATAATTACAACATCATTACTTCTCCTAGCTACAATGTCAATGAGGACAGGAGCAACGTCTACATCACCATCATCCGCTAAGTCGGGTCAAATGGGCCCAATGACACAATGTGCCATGTCTGAGTTCACCTGCATAAATGGCAAGTGTATTGCCCTCAGTAAGTACTGCAACAACAGGAACGACTGTGGAGATGGCAGCGATGAGCCTAGATTCTGCACACGTAAGTTCAATTTGATATGATTGTAACCAGAGCAGCAGTGTGTATCTGACTTCCTTCAATTCATCCGAATATTGCTGCTACCCACAGGTTGTAATCGCACATATTACGGCAACTTAGGACTCACCTACGCCCTAGAATTACACCGTCCGAAGGAGGACAAGATCCCCTACATATGCACCCTCACGTTTACAGCTGCTGGTGGAATTCACGGGGATATCGTGCAGGTATGTTTGTAGCTCTACCAACCTCCTCAGGTTTTTTTTTTACCTCAGCAAAGCTTTTGCTGACCTTTGAAAAACACAAAAGACCTCCAGGAGCTGAAATATTCCTGAAAGACATTTTTGAAGTTTTTTTTAAAAGCAATATAAAAAAACACAGATCCAAGTCTGCACATCTTTACCAACGGGAGAACATTCAAAGTTCATTCTACTCCACACCCACTGAAGAAAGGAACCCAACAGGGATTCCTTACCTGAGCGATATCACTATTATTTGTTTGCCTACACGTGTTTGCAAGAACTAATATAGGTCGTTTACATAAACCGCAATTTATTTTCCCTCTTGTCAAGATATCGCTAAACAGGCCAGAAAATTAAACTCCCATCTGATATGCTCTGAACCTGAGGACTATTATCCCGATTTGAATGGCGTTTCTTACGTTTTTCAATAAATCTGTAAATCCCAATTTCTAATATAGCTGTAGGATGTTTAAAGTTGAAAAGAGTTATGGATTCATATAACTTAAAGGTTCTGATGTCTACCAACTGCTATAGATCCAACAGATTCCATTAACCTTTTCCAACGATAAATTTCTGGTGATAAAATTATTTATGCTAAAAGGAAAGCGTATTTTTCCAGAATATTGAAAATATACCCTTGATATTGCCATTGCTTTGTTCTTTTAATTATTTTTCGTGCTCTTAAATTACCTAAAATTCAAATATTAAAAATTTCCTTGCAATTTGCTACTACAATTCAATTTTCTGTTTGTTACTTATGTGGCTAAATGGCCTTCGTCGAGGGTTGAAATGGTCGCATGTTGTAAGTTACGAAAAAGTGAGAAGTTAATAATTATGACCGATCACAGTTAACTCATTTTTACAAGTTAGTAAGAGTAAGAGATCGATAGCGGTTGATGACTGCATTGGAAATCACTACATAACCACCATTTAAAAATCCATTGGGATAAAGTGGAGTAAAATCGTCAGTTTTTTAAAAAATGGTAACAATTCTTAGATTATAGAATAAAACGGCCGCAAAATGTTTGTGACCTTTCAGCCGTAGTGCATTGCGAAAAAGAAAATAATTGAAATTAGTGAGATTCTCATGCAAATATGGTATATTCGATTCGCTGAATCAATTCCTAAGTCTTGCAATGTCAGATGGGCCTTAGTTGCTGCGTAGAGTTTAGCTTGATGATAATAGTAGTATTAAAAATTTTTGGTGGATTTCAGCTTGCCACGGAAGATACTTTTGATAGGTGGAGCCGTAATTTGGAGCGAGTCACACAGATTTTTAAAGATTTATGGCAAGTTTTCCTGCAGTGAAGCTGTCCCGATTACTCTCTTGCTTTTGTCGCCTATAGGCCAACTCAAGTAGCGGGGGTGGCTGCTGAACTGCTGAGAACGGATATATTTATACGTATTTTTTATAATTTTTATTTTGGGCGCCATGCATTTGAATTATTTAGGGAAAAACTGCGAACGCTTATCTGGGAAATAAAATAAAAGTTCAGGGTAAGAAAAATAAAAACAAAACTCGATGTGAACACCCACTGATCTAATTATCGATGACAACAGTTGATTAATTACTCACAAATTTCTTTATTTTAACAACTGTTATATTCCTTACACTTTTCATTTCATTTCACTTCATTTATTTCGTTAGGAAAAAAAGTACACAAGATAAAAATCTTATTATTGTACCCTACATTATCGGAATGAGTAAAGTACACTAATTAAACAAAATTCAGATAAATTCTCAGATTAGACGTAGCTATAAATACACTAAGTAGCGACTATATCAAAATATAAATGAAAAGAGAGATCAGCATATTACACATTTACCAAGGTATGACACAGATGACCACCGTCTGAGCAACTCATTACCCAAAACCATCTAAAAACCCCCTGAAGGCACCGACAGAGGCAGTGAAGTGTGCAGAAGCAGGCAAGGCATTCCAAAGGTGAGGGACCTGGATGAAGAAAGAGCACTGGTATGTGGAATGTGTGTGGCGTGGGATCCAAATTCTACCGTGTCCAGGAGAATTTAAAAAGCGAACAAAATTAAACAAGTATGGTGGACTGCGTGCTAGCAGTAGCTTAAACAGAAAAATCAGTGATCTGCGTTTGAAATATGACTCTAGGGTACTTTCCAGCACAAGTGAACTATAGGCAGTTATGTGGTCATACCTACATACCCCATATATGAATATTATGCAGTCGTTGAAAGCCACATTTAGCCTATTTGCACAGCTAGCGTATAATTTTGGGAAGACTACGCTGCCATATGTGAAGATGGGGAGTATTAGGCTCTTTACTAGTTTTAGATGGGTGGGCATTGGAAGAACTAAAGCCGATAACCAAAGACGACAAAGGCCAGCGTATATTTTCCCAATAGTTCCGATATGTTACAGCAACATTTCATACGTGAGTTAATTTTTACGGCAAGACTCACGCTATTCGAGTAAGGTAGAATTCTATTACTGAGAACTACTGGTGGTAAATTCAGTAGCGTAGGATTAGTGCGATAGAAAGCTGGGTTCAATAAAAGTTCATTAGTTGAAGACCACGCAAATATCCTATCTAGGTCCCTATTAAGCCTCGACTTATATACAACTGCACGTCATCGGCGTAAAGATGAATGTTGGCATCCTCGACTACATGCATCATGTGGTTAATAAACAGTGAAAAAAGTAGTGGCCCCAAAATTGAGCTTTGGGGAATACCCCGAGAAGGATATGAGTGTCCAGATATAGAGTTTCCAATCTTTTTCCTGTTGCGCCCTGCCACAAAGGAAAGATCCAATTAGCCGGATGGCGCAGTATGAAAAGTTGAATTTCGTGGCCAGCTTATTTAGGAGCTTTCTATGATTCACACTATTGAAAGCTTTGGAGAAATCTATAAGAGCAAGTATGGTGAGTTCATCTTTATTAATAGTAAGTATGGGGGGTAAGTATTTTGGTAGTATTTTATTACACTCCCCCCGTTAAGAAGAGGGAAAGTTGTACCTAGGGTTTGGCACGGTTTTGAGACTAGGGAATCGGATAGGATTGCTTCTATTACCAGGGACAGGTTCTTCGTTTAAATCGGGATTGGGAATAGTAGAAATCGCATTTCTTTCAGCTTCAAAATTATGGCCACTATCGGGAAGATTTACGTTATCACAAAATTTCTTATTATAACAACAATTATTTTATACGATACATATGCAATTATAATAACACAAATTATAAAATATAATAGGTAAGAGTATATATATGTTTGCTACTTTCTTCCAAAGAGTTTTTCGTCCTTCTGACTTGGAGCCAGATATTAGCTAGTTTACGTACATTGACGTCCATCCATGTGTAGCTGATATATCTCCCTTCTTCTCCTTCTCTTCCTTTGATTTCACCGGGGGTCCTGACGGAGTGCCTCCTGCGGTGGATAAGTCATGTTTTTTTACGGTGAAGCCAAAGCTTAAGGTATACCCTATGACGCATAGCACAGCCTTGGCAGGAAGGAAGAACTGATAATGTGGGAGAGGAGGAGTTAGGAGATGGGTAAATGTTTCTTGACTTTACGTTGAGAAGTGCGCCTTCTGGACTAGAAGGGAAACTCATTATTATTATAACCTTCACCGCGATGATCGATACACGCATACGTTACATACGTTTGACCAAAAACCTTCGAAACTACAAGCCATGCACAAGAAAAAGAGCAACAATGTTGAACTCTTTTTTATGAATCATTTAAGATAGGCGAAATTGGGCTTATATACTTCATGAACGCATGTACTGCTATCTCGAAGCATTCATAAAAAAGAGTTCAACACTATCTCTCTTCTTCTTGTGCATGATTTGTAGTTTGAAAGATTTTGGATTGGACCAATTCTCATAGCATAATATAAATATTGTTAAATATAAAAAAAAGTGCTGCAAAGGCTCATACCCGACCCAGCCATGGATTTAATTCGCATATTTGGGCAGGGGCAAGACATACTGCATTGTCCGCGTTAGACGAAGTTATAAAAGCAATTACTTCCTTCATCGATACAAGATCTAACAGAATAGTAAAGTCTAGAGAATCCTTATTGAACCAAACTATACGAACGTTGAACAAATTACCATCTTCTGCATTCCCTTGCTTCACCTGAACTTTGGCACCACCGTAAAAAAGAGAAAAAAATTACCATGGCCAGCCTGATATTAATATGTATTGAAGAACACATCTGCGGTTAGCTTTCCCAAAAAGTGGAAAACAATATCACAACAAAGTAAAACGAATATCTGTCATTACGATATATTGAATGAAATTCTTTGTCATTATTTAAGTTTATTACTTCTTTCTCTTCATTTAGTATATTCGGGATTATCACTAATAAATGAGGTTACGCTCAGTATTAAAAAATCATGATATTTTCCGGTTTTATTAAATTTTCTTAAAGAAGTGCACGCATCGCATATAAGTATTGAATACTTTAAATCACGACCCTGCTACCACTAAATAATACTGGATTTTTAAGTTAACTCAATCAAATGTCCCGGAGTGTATCACATTATAGGATTCCTTAGCACATTCCCACCGGGCTATTTTCCCAGGGTACTTTAGTGATATAAAGATATTTCAGCACATATGTTTTAAAACTGCGATTTATTATTTCTGTAATTAATATATTTTATTGACATTTTCAGAAGTTGTACATAAGTATTATTAGTATTGTTTTTTAGTATGATAGTCGATGAAACAGCTTCCTTTGCGAAACGGTATTTCATACATATCGTGTTTCGCTTCTTACATATTATACATTTTCTGGGATATTTTTTATTCTTTGTTGGGATGTATTTTTTCATGTCACCAGACTCGTGATGTTGTACTGCAGTTCACCAACTTCTGCAATTAATCATACCCTATAAACTGATAAGTATTTTTTATAGGTACACTATTTGTTATTTGGATTTATCATTTTGTATATTACAAATTATATATAGTGCTGTCCATTTGGTTGCTTTTCGCAGAATTGAATAATAGGAAAGGTATTGATCTGCACGATCAACACCTTTCATAAATTTATTATATTCAATGACGAATAGTGGTTTCATAATATTCTCTTTAGTTTTTCTATTCTATTTTCCGGTCGGTACTATTTCAGCAGAATGAATTGTACTTATCAGCTTTATCTCCCTTTTATCCTTAAATACCAAAATACTTTTTCGGCGAAATTCTATGTCACAATTTTCCATTGCTTTCATTTTAGTTTTTATACCTATTGGTAATCCGCTATTTTCTCTTATCATGCCGCAAACTCTAGTTTTATGCTATAATAGTAATTCTGCATTTTTGACACAATTGTAATAATTATCTTGGTATAAGTAATGCCATTTACCTAATACTGGGCTCAAAATAGGCAACATGGTCTCTTGTAATATTCTACCTTTTGCACATCCGGACTTACTTTCGCATACAGCCCGTACAAACAACCCATATTTTGTAATCCAGATTATACGTTCTATATGATAGCCTTCTTTTCTTTCTGGTGAACAAAATTCCTAAAATTTTGGAATAAAGTTTGGAACACTTAGGTCTGAATTTTTATTAATCTGCCGGAGTCGTCCTTTATTTGGATGTTGTCATTAAAGTGCAGAAATGTCCAAACTAGTTCAAATCTTGTGCGAATCATAGTTTTTGCAAACATTGGTGTTTCTATCAAGGGATCTTTTGCTCAACAGTTTTGTAATTTACTCTTTTTTAACTGCCCCACTAAAATTATAAATCCAAGAAATCGCTTCATTTCTATTGTAGTAACAGCAGTCCACTTTAACATACTTTTCGAAACTTTCTACTTAGTTACTTGTTCATTATTATATCTATTTGTTTCATGACACAGATATAAGAAGAACTGATCATTAAAGCATAGCTCAACAATATTTTCAGGAAATCTTGAATAAAAGTCATACCTGCATTTCATTCTCATCCTCCTCTGATCCAGAAGTACTATCATTGTCTGTTTCATATAAAATAGGTTTGCACTTTTTTTTTATAGATACAACATCAATTTTATCATTACAATCACTTGGTAAGTCTGATAATTCATCACAAATTTCGTTTTCATATTGATCAAATAGTTAAACTTACGTGTTGACCACTGCTATGTAACTAATAGACTGAAGCAAACTCATATATAACGGGTAGATGTGCACTAACCCATTTAATAATGTACCATTGCAAATATATAATCACGCTATCTAAGAATTTATCAGAAAAGCACACACTTCTCGCAGAACGAGAATTCTCGCTTCCTGACGACAACATTTGTTTCTTTAAAACGAGAATTCTCGTTTCCCGATACGAATGAGTTAATATTTCTAGATAAATTAATAATGCTATTCTCATGTTTTTTCCACTCATTTTACTATCATGAGTTGTACAAAGCATGTCTAAAATAACTTGTAATCGTTGATTTGATCAACTGATGTAGCTCACCACCAAAACTAACAGGCAATTTCGTGAACAATGAATTTTCAACTATTTGTAAAACTAGGTGATGGACTGTAATGCATTCTTTCCTTACTTTTGCAAATTGTAAAAGAAAGTAAGAAAAAGTTGATGCGAATAACTCAACAAAATTAATGCAGTGTTTTCTGGGACTTGTGCCAATTGCGGTCGTATTTATCAAGTTCAGTTCCCCGGTACTAGACTTACTGCCCAAAAGATATTAATCCAAACCCCTAGGCAATGATTTCGACCCTTTCCATCTCTAAAAGTTTACATCACTCTTCAGCCTTTACATGCCTATTTCAATCCAATGTGCAACTTTCTATTTTCCTATTCAGGTTTGACAAAGAAATGAAAAATTTTAATTTTTGTTATGATAATTCCGAGAGTTTTTACGGATGATGCAGAAGTACAATGCTAAGTTTTGCTCTACCAGTTTTCATATTTACATCGGCTGCTATTGTTGTCGTTTGAAATAAATAGCAAATGCTACATTTGATCATAACGTATTCTTTGATTAACATACTTCTTCGTGTTGTTTCCCTACCACTCTGATGTGGTTTATTTGTTGCTTTAAAAGAGAATATTTATTAATAATATTATAAGTCAGTTCAGTTTTTTCCCCTTTTTTGCTGATATCTGGATGTTTTAAGTACACATTAATAATTCTTTTATGTACATATACTATATTTTTTACAAAATGGCTCTAAAATATGCGGCTTTAACTAATCTACTTTTATATATAGTACAAGTTATATAAAAGATATACTAGATGACACAAAACAATAAGGTCATAAAAAGGCGCATAAAAAACATAAATAAAAAAGACACAAATGAACTATAAGAAATTACACAAACTCGAATATAAAGGGAAGATACAAGTTACGAAAACATATCATAAAAGTATTACAAAAGGGCATATCAAAAAATATATATATAAACAACCAGAGAGCAATAACAGAAAAACAAAAGACTCTACATACAAATACAAATAAAAAGCTGCCACAAATGAAATCTATTTCTAAAATTTTTTTAATAAAATCCAAAATGTAAAACAATCCAAAAAAGTATAATTACCACAAGAATTTAGACTATATATCTGCAGTTTTTCAGAAAAATCAAACATTTTATTAGGTGTATAAATAAGTTTCCGCCGTTTGACAAAAGTAAGTTATGATTAATTGTCAAATGTTAAACGTCATTATTGTAAGGTTGGACATCTGTCAACAACATAACCTAGAAATATTAGTGAATTTTTATCAGTATAATTTATTCTTATGTGTGCGTCGAGTTTTGTACCGAATAACCGTCATTTGCGGGAATTTTTGATTTACTTCTTCAATTTCAAGAAATCTGCAGTTGAGGCGCATCGATTACTTGTGGAAGCATATAGTGAGGCTGCCCTAAGTAAGACAAGTTGTCGTGAATGGTTTCGAAAGTTTAAGAACGGTGAATTTGACACCGAAGACAAAGAACGTAGAGGAAGACGGGAAGTGTACGAAGACGCAGAATTGGAAGCATTATTGGAGCAGGATTCGTGCCAAACGCAAGAAAAAATTACAGAATTTTGGGAGTGACTCAACAAGGAATTTCACATCGGTTGAAGTCATTGGGAATGCTTCAAAGCAAGGAAATTGGGTTCCATATGAACTGACGCCGAGAAAGGTTGAACGCCGATTATCAATATGTGAAATGCTGCTTGTCAGGCATAAACGAGAGGGATTTCTGCACCGTATAGTCACTGGTGATGAAAAATTGATCCACTATGATAATGAAAAAAGGAAAAAATCATAGGGACCACTTTGCCATGCTTCAACATCTGCAGCTAAGTCTTATTGCGTATTTGGTGGGATCATAATAACATAATTGATGATATTGAGTCAAGCACTCAAGGAAAAGCGCGCCCACTGCTATTCCAGACACGACAAAGTTATTCTCTTTCATGATA
>QYTT01081866.1:32989-54219 GCA_006980735.1 Dasypogon diadema
ACTTGTGGAAGCATATAGTGAGGCTGCCCTAAGTAAGACAAGTTGTCGTGAATGGTTTCGAAAGTTTAAGAACGGTGAATTTGATATCGAAATGATTCAAAACCAAGGAAATTGGGTTCCATATACTGACGCCGAGGAACGTTGAACGCCGATTATCAATATGTGAAATGCTGCTTGTCAGGCATAAACGAGAGGGATTTCTGCACCGTATAGTCACTGGTGATGAAAAATTGATCCACTATGATAATGAAAAAAGGAAAAAATCATAGGGACCACTTTGCCATGCTTCAACATCTGCAGCTAAGTCTTATTGCGTATTTGGTGGGATCATAATAACATAATTGATGATATTGAGTCAAGCACTCAAGGAAAAGCGCGCCCACTGCTATTCCAGACACGACAAAGTTATTCTCTTTCATGATAATGCTCTCCACAAGTTGCGCCGCCGGTGAAAACCTATTTGGAAACACTCAATCGGGAAGTTTTACCCCATCCGCTGCATTCTCCAGACATCGTGCCTTCCGACTACCACCTATTCCGATCGATGGCGCATGGCTTGTCTGAGCAGCACTTCTCTTCTTATGAAGAAGCCAAAAATTGGGTCGATTCGTGGATAGCCTCAAAAGATGAAGCATTATTCCGACCTGGTATCCGTACGCTGCCAGAAAGATGGAAAAAAGTAATGGCAAACGATGAACAATACATCGAATAGAACATAATGTCCCGTTCTTTCACAATAAATGCCCAATTTTGATAAAAAACAGCGCAAACTTATTTGTATACCTAACATATTAACCGCCAAATAATAATAAGTAATGATTTATTAAAACTAGGTACTATTCACAAAATGATTGGAAACCTACTCTACCTAATTAAAATAAAAATCTATTTCTCATAAATATATGTGTGCACAAAAAAACACTCATAAATATGCGGGTAGGAATCTGGTATTACAATCTATTATTATTACTTTCATTTCGACATTTCATTGATTAGTTAAGAAGTTTATCGTAATATATTCGAGATAAATCAGGAATTATGTGAACAATCTTCTAATAATCCAGATTATGTATACAAGTTGAACTAAGTGACAACCGGCCGGCTCCAAATAGGCCTCATTGAGACGAACAAAAAATGTTTGGGGGAGGGGGGTAAATCCCAAGGGGTAAAATGCTATGGTCATTTTAAATTTTCCGGCTCGAATGTTACTTAATACCCTGTAATTTCTAAATGAGACACCCTGTAATCTCGGGTCATTTTTTGTTTAGTAGCCAATCTCATAGGCTTTCCAAGGAGCCATTTCTCACCCCCTCATCTTTACCCTTATATATATAAATATAAATTTTTAAAACCCAAATTTTGGGTTTGTCATCACCTATTTTATTTTAAAAAAAATGGCCATTAACACCCCCTTTTCTCTGCGAAATATTAAAGCCTATTTGTTGCGTAAGCTGGAAACCTGCAAGTAAACAATAAAACTACAGAAAGAATCATTGCCCATAAATAATAAATAAATACTTATCTAACAAAAGGCTGTTCAGGATATCTTTCGGGCATCTCCATCCACAGGACATAAGCATCATCATCTTCGAGCTGAAAAAAATGCAATTGATAGCCTTAATACCAAAATCTTGTAAACAAATTGAGTCCACAATTTACACATATAAAAATTAAATCATTTACAGAATTTCAAATTTCGATCTAAATGTTATTTTTAATTGGAATTTTATGAAAACATCAGCATCCCATGCACTTGACAGTTGTCAACGTCACTCACTACTTTAAATGTCGCGTAATTAAAATTCGGACTTCGTGTAATATACATGACTCTGATGTAACATGCCTGATTGTTATCTCGGATAATATCGTATGAAAGAGGGCGGCAAAATCCACTTAGTAGTAGTGGTAGTCACTCAGGTAGATCTCTTTTATTAGAACACATTTAACTAAAGTAAGGTTGGCGCAGTGGTTAACATACAGGAGTGCGAAACTAAGGGCGAAGGTCCGAATCTCGTGTGACTTGCTACTTTTTTTCTCTACTTGGAAAACTTTTATGAAGCAGTTTTTTTTTGAGATTTTTATGGGGCTCTAGTTTTGTTTTCTTTTTTTTTGAAACCTAATTATGTTGAGTGCATAAACACTATCTCTTCTCCTTTCCATTGATATACCACAATCCCACGCCAGTAAATGAATCAAATTGGGCAGTTCTTTTAGAGGCCTGCCATATGAAATTCGCAATTTCTCATTTATTACATAAAAATTCTCTTTTCCAGTCTGTTATGTATTGCATTTAGGCCCTCATGGGTAGATATTGCATTGTATGCACATTTGTATTTGTAACGGTTTTAGTCTCGCTGTTCTCCTCATAAACAGTTATATAGCCAGTCGAGTGCTGGCTGCCGAATAATTAACGTGGTTGTAAGTTTATTTAAATTGTAATAATTTAGATGGAGTATTAAGTAAATATTTTATGAAAGTTCGGCGTTTTAATCAGAACTTAATACAGTCATAACGCAAAATGATTTAAGCAGCTAGTAGTGACCTTGAGCTTTACCCAAGGTCAAATTTAAAGCTATATAAAGGTTAAGCCTTTCATTTTTGGCACTGGAAATGGAGATAGTGTGAAATTTTACCTTCGAATATGTGGTTCACTTATGGGCTAATAAAGGTCACTTCAAGATAAAATAACATCTTCAATCAATCCTCAGTTATTATACATTTTGTAACGAAATATTTGATAGAAATGTTGTACGACAGAAAGAGGGGCACTTAACCATTATTTTGACCTCTCAATGAGAAAATGAGAATATGTTCTATTAATTCCATAAAAAACCTTCTAAAGACGAGTTAGACTATTACTCAAAACGTTGAGCTACTAACAATACTGATCAGAATATTCCTCGAAAAACAACCCACATCATATTCATTTATAATTAGATATTTTTAAAGCTCGTCATTGCGAGGTTGTGGATAGTAGGATGACCTACAGATTTTAAGGGTAAGAACAACTAACCGCAAAAATTCACTACTACTCCTTATGTTCTTTTCTTCCCTACATCTAGGGTATAACATAACTGGTATAAACCAATTATAACTTGTTGCACAAATAATTTTAAAACTTCATTTATTTCTCTTCAATTAAATACGAATAACACTACAATACTTGTAGAATAAAGGCCATTTCAAAAACCAACTCAACTATATTCATCATGTCTATACTTATGCTTACGTTATTTCAGATAGGTGAGCCCTACATATTTGAAAGGGTTAGAAGCAAAAGGATACAAGTGCAAAAACTGAAGTCTGAAGAAAAATGCTCCCAAAGTTTTCACAGTTCCTAAGGATTTGTAGGGAAGCTCTAACATTTCTTTTGAGACAGTTGATCCTTTACCCTAACAAAATTTTCGGTATAATTTCACTTATGTCTTATATGTACATATATATATAATACTGATATTCAGCTATTTAATGGTGTACTTATTTTCATTTGCTTCTAATCGTCTGAATTGTGAATAGTGTGTAGTTCCAGTAAAGACCTTTTAAACTAAACCCAATCTGGAAGCACTTGGTGAAGGTAAACGTTTTAAATTAAATGTTTAAATGAAAGTCACTGGGAAGGAAATCTTTACAAATATCTACATGAATAGAAAATTTCTTTTTAGGTGAAATAAATATCACAAGAAATCAACCTGATCACAATCAATGGGGCGATCGACTTGGCTGACACAGACACTCACAACGAGTACAGTTGAACTCGAATAATATCACAAACCGCTGTAAATCACAAGGTTTTCAAACCCGTTACCATTTTTAAGTCTACAAAAACGAAATTTCTCCATATCCATGCAATTTTGCAAATTTTTTCTGTAGCTGGCTTAAAATACGAAGCTACACATATCTAGATACGACACGATTCGATATCGCTAGAATTCCTTGAAGAAAATTCGAATATATGTATATGTACTACTAAATTATATTCAGGAAATACGAGATTGGATTAACAAAGAAAAATCGCCATCATATCGTTTTTCTGATTCCATATAGCGTTCCTTTTCTTTGTGACTTTTTTTATTAAAACACATGATTTTAGTTTCACGATCTTTAATTTGTTTATTAATTCACAAAGCCGACGAGTTTTACTTTCTTAGCGCATCATCAGGGAGACGACTAAATCTATCACACTACCCTACACAAACAAAGCTATACTGCGAGTAGACGAACTATTTAGTAATGCACTTTTATTCTTAAAATCAATTTGATCATTAACCAGAGAATTACCGTACTCTTGATTGGATTGGCTTGTGCTTCAGCCTGTTCATCTCACCTTTAATGTTCTTTTTGTTTTTCCAACACAAATCGCGCAGCTTATCTTGTATATGCCGCTTTTTTTCTCCTATTTCCGTGTTTCCCGAATACCACGTCAGTATATTTATTTTCTCTAAAGATATTAAATTCCAATTTATTATTAGAAGTTCTACTAGTTAAATCTAGAAAATTTAAAACCTTATTGCCTATTTCAAGAGTAAACTCAATGTCTTTGTCAAATAAAAAACATAAGAAATTAATAGGCAAGTGCCTATTATATCAGGTCTCTGTATTTTATATTAAAACGTAAAAGAATTACCTTGTGCACATAAGAATAAATTATCCTTACATTAAGTCTGGTAATTCTTCTTCAGTGCACCACGTATGAGGCACATTTGAAAGTCCTTATAAAAGGACATCATCAAAAAGAAATCATGTAACCCTATAGAAGGCTTCGTTAGCTATATATGGACCAAATTTGGAACTTCTATTATTTACCATTATGGAAATATTTAAATTTAATGGAAAAATCAGAAAAATATCCTTTTTAGTCCTGTAAAAGAACATATCTTGAAATTAATGTGAGCATCCCTTGGAGGATCTTAGGACATATGTTTCTACCAAGTGATACCCTTTTAACCCTCTCCGTTGGGAAGATATTCACAAAAAACTGATTTTTTGTTTGAATTTTAAACTACCTTTTGACCTTTAAATGACTTTATCGCCTAAATTGACTTATACCGTTAGATTTATGACGTCATGAAGAACCGTTATGCAAAGTTTCAAGACAATCGGGCGTGCCACCCAAACGGAACTTGAATTCTTAGCTTCGTAAGCACCACGTGCATGGGTCATTCTCCTGAACTACACAAAACACGTTAAGAATTATTAAAATAAGCCTAACTCCAGAAATCGAAGCTTACTAGTTGAATTCTCGATTACAATTGATCTTCTTATTTTTCGTTAACATTTCCATGTTCTAGAATTGATATGCTGATTTAGCTTATTGCGGTCTTGTACCTGGATTCAAAGTCCATTGAATTAATAAAATCGTTAACGGTTGCAATTAATTTCTTTGTTCACGTGCCGTTTATAAAAGTGCAGTTCGGTGTGTCTACACGAGAGATCCTATAAGGGTTCGTTTTTTCATTTCGAAGTACGAAACGTAAAATTAAAAACTTGCATTAAAATGTTATATACCATAAATACTACTTACCGCGATGTTTATTCTAATAGTAGTCGGTAGATTAACTTCTTTCCATACTGTTTTCATAACTCGCACAATCCATGCAATACCAGAAAAAACACTGATATGTCTCTATTATGCACAAATCAAGAAACAAAATTTGAGCAAGAATGAAGTTGAATATTTTAATTTCAGAATTTCCTGCCAAACTCTACGTTTCAAAACCTCAACTGGAAACATTATATTTAGTATGTAATTCACTGCCTACCTAATACCCTACCTGAGTACTACATAACTGATTAAATATTCGTCATCTGCTCATTTTTCTGTTGGATATGTTTTTTTTCATTTATAAGTTTTTCAGTCTCACCTAATTTTTTTCGGTACTTATCTTCTTATACATACTAAATCCTTAAGAACTTGTAAGAAGAGTGCCTTTACCGTTCACCTAATACTACAAGTATGGACCTTATCCCAATGTACTTTGGATGTTCTCAACTGTAAGAAGAAGACTACATGAAGTTACTGACCTTTGTTATAAGTCTTAATCCGTATCTATCCATCTTGTGGACTTCACTTAATTTAAAAACAAAACTTTTCTTTTCAAACTTTTGAGATTATTACAAGATGAATTTTGCAGGTGACGCTTGAAAGTTTCACCTTGGGTCGGTTTACGTCATATATCCATGACGGATGCCCTGATGGATATTTACAAATTTCAGAATCATCAAGAACTCCCGTCGGAGGGATGTGGTGCGGAACGTCTTGGGGCCCAGTACTATTTTACAGTGAGACACGTTCACTTATTTTCACAGTAAAGCTCAACAAGTACGTACAAAAAACCATTGGATGAATTTTTTATTGCTGCATATTCTTAACAGACCTACTTCCAGGTTGGCACGGGATCAAAGCGGATACAATTTTGATTTCCGCATTCGGTACAAGGTATTATCAAGGGATAGCGCAGTGGCACGTTATGGTGGAATTAAATTCGAAGGTAAGTCGACTGCATGCGGTAGTTAAGTTCGTGCTTGCTGCCCTAAACAAGCAGAGAGGATACATTATGAAGTATTAACCCACTTCTCTTTTCAAATTCTCTGCAGATGTTGTTCCGTGGTTTAACTCAACCCAACCAGTCCACTACGACAGTGTGGAAGAATTCTCGAATTCAACCGCCTACTCAGATCGATACGGTCAGGAGTTCAGTTTATTCAGTGCTTATGCCAAAGACCGAGACTTTTCCCGTGCCATAAACAAAAATATTGTCAAAGATAATCAAAATTACTCTGAACCCAAATATTATCTAGGTTAAATTGCTGAAGTTCGCCCTGAATTTGTATTTAGTTCATTGTGCTTTTACAGGAGACTTAATTCCTGGGACATACTGCTCACGGATATTCAGTGACTGTGATAGAAAAATTTGCCGCTTGCAATCTCCCAATTATCCTGGCATTTATCCCAGGAATTTGACATGCTACTATGCTGTTAGACAGGTATGTATATAAAATATAGTAGTATATAAATATAGTAATGATAAGGAAACTATTAAAAGTTTTATAAGAATTTAAGCTAAAAATATTTTGAGGTTAAAAGGTTATAAAAGCCACGAAGTACTGACTGACCAATCTTAATCGTACTTTAGAGAAATAAGTGAATTTTTTCAGCATGCACAATAAAACCGCAATTATTCCGTTTGAATGATTGAATTTTTCAAAGTTATCCATTTTCCAAGACTATATTAACACGTTGAGTGCCGTGCCAGTCAACTGTGACCGGCATTTAAAAGCTCTCTCACGTCTAAGGCATTTTAACACGTAATTCTCTCACGAAAGCTTTTATGCTAATTGTGTTACTCAATGTATTAAATAACAGCTCAACTTACTTTAATTAAAAAAACTAATTAGAAAAAATAATCGTAAAAGTTGTCTTTCTTTTTTATATAATTTTCTTTTATAGAATTTTTGGTCAATTTCCCACCAAAATACTTCAATAACATATATTTTTAGTCAAACTTTGTATTCTCCGCCTTTAGTTTGATACTATATAATTACCTACCTTACCTAAATGCGATATTGTGAAGCTATGTGACATTTTTTACCTGCATTTAAGCTCTGGCACTTCCTATTTAAACAATAGCACTGGTTAGTTATCTATCAGTATACAGTTAGTGAAAATCACGTGAGGTAGTACATATCTTAAAAATATCTCCTTTTGCTACAAAGAATATAACAATAAAAAAAGTTCAAAATAATACGAGTGTCTCAGCGGCATTTCAACTCGTTCCAAAATAGGAGGCACAACCTTACAATAATATGCTTCCTGTATTTTGGAGGACAGTCCTGTTTTTTCGTTTGGCGTGCATTATTTTTTTTCACATAGAAAACAATACAGAATTTTATTCGGTAGATATCCTTTGTTTTATTTTTTGTTTTTAAATATTTCCCATATTTAATGAGGTAAGTTGTGTAAAAAAATCTCTAAATTTATAAAAAAAAACAGAAGACTGGAAAAAATAAAGCAAAACAATGAAAATAAATTTTCATTCATTTTGAGGAAAAACTAGAGCAATAAATTAATACTGGTTGAATTTTGCCTATCTTTTCCGGCTTTAAATGATCCAACAGAAATAGCTTTTTCAATAATGGACAATCTTTAAACATAAAAATAGGTTTTAAAATGTCTTTTAACAACCAGATGTAACTTCCTGATTAATTGCGTAGAATTTAAGAAGTTCTTGACTAATAATAATGCAGGTGTTTTGAAAAAAATCCACTCTATATAGAAGTACCTACTTAACACGTTGAGTGCAGCAATTAGTATAAAGGCTTTCGTGAGAGTATTGCGTTTTAAAATGCATCTGTATGGAGAAAGCTTTTAAATGCCGGTCCCTAGGGAGCGGCGCCGTGCTAAACGTATTAAAATATCTCATCGTAACATTTCCTGCAGTAAAAATGGAAGTTATACAAGGATGAGGCAAGTCTATACGGGATAGTGGACATAGTGAGGAAGAAATTGCTATTTCATCATAAGAAATGTTGAACCATACTAAATCTAATAGCCTATTATTCTAGTTAAACTGGTTTTTGTACGGTTTAAGATTACATAAAGCCATATTATTCAAGGGAGATGTTTCTGAAGTACTATAAGCGTTGATAAATTGCATACAATAGTCGCTAGAGTTGTAAGTCCAATCTAAATAAGGCAAGCTAAAATCCACTACAATAGGAAATTTAGAATCATCCGGCAAACCAATAATCTTCTCACTAATATTGGAAAAAATAGTATCGTACATGTCATATGATGATTGAGGAGGAATATATAAGCAACATAAATATACGGTATAGTTGCTTTCTTTTATAGCTATCCATAGTTCTTCATTCGAAACTAAATGAGGAGAATAATTCGTTGTTTTTAATTTCCTGCTTCAAAAAGGTCTCAGTAAAACATATTATGTCATATTCGTTCGATAGAACGTTCAACCTTAAATCTTCAGTCTTCGAACGAAGCCCCTAACATTCTGATAATATATATTAAAAGACATATTCCTTAAAATGTTATTTAGACTGAGAGTTTCTTTTGAATGAGATCAAAACATTTATCAGTTTTAATTGCAAAAGGCGGCATACTATCATTCTTTTTTTAATTAAACATTAGAATTCTTCACTCAAATGTATTTCATATTATGTTCAATATTTTATATAGAAGAGACTTTTTCTCTCTAGATAAAAACTCATTAACAAATATAGTGCTTTCTCCAGTAAAACCTAAGGTATTACCAGGAATATTTTTCTTTAATCTACTACTAGCTAAAATACGATCTCTAACATGTTGACTGCTATATTTAATTATTAAAGGGCTATCCGAATTACCACTCCGACGCTTTGTTGATACACAATATATTTTAAGGATATCATTAACATTTATGGGTACATAAGATATAGAAGATTAATTTGTCACTAAAATATCGCGTAACCACAGAAATCCCCAATGTATGATAGCGAAAGGAGTCCCAATTATAATCCACAGTGTTTTCAAGGTGTACAAATTCCGAAAAGAACTTTATATTATAGTCGACTTTGTTTAGAGCTCTTTTTATAATAAACTTCCACTTGACTTCTTCTTCTTTGTGGACTAATATTCATATAGCCCTAATATTTCTTATTTTATCATGTTTATTCCTTTTTTCATTATCCATAAAATGTAGATAACTATCATACGTCAAGGTGTTTGGAAAAACTGAAGTACTTATTATGTATATTTTTTACCAATACATATGCGGTTTTGGTCTTTTATTTGAAGCATCAAAATACACAATTCAATATACAGAGTGTCCCGGTATCAGATGCTAATCATGGCTCATGCCAAGAAAAATATTACATGGGAGGGTGTCCATCTGCAATACTCACTGATATATGGCGCCTTAAAGAAATTGCGTCGGGATTGTATCTACAGGTACATCTTAAATCATAACTTCAGAGCTATTGGGCGTACGGAAGCCTAATTGGTCTTGTTTTACAGGTAATTAGGCCTTATTTAGGTGTCAACTTCTTTAATGTAAATGCTTCCACTGATCGAACATTGCCTTTCAAATATGGAAAATTTACTTTTTTTAATAAATGTTAGGAAAAATTGCATTTTCCTCGAAAACTTACCCTATTATTTTTTACATAAATGAATTATTTATTATGCTACCTACAAATCCTCCATACATAGTTGGTATCTAGCTCTTATTTCTTTCCAGATATATCAGCTTAAAAAAGTAACTAATTTGTTTTTTAAAGTGATTACTTTAACACGCCAATTGACTAAAAAAGACAAACATTGTTGTATTTCGAAATTATTTTATTGCTTTCGTGTTAAGAGATAGATTATTAGTTCTCAGCAGTACTCAAATTGACCCTTTTCGGACTGAATATAAGTAGGAATGTATAAAAAGACGGACTCGTAGATTGCTTACCATTTTGAATATGTATGTATTTGTGGATGGCACTGAAGACGTTTTTGATTGGATATGTGTTTTTTATTTATATGGTAACCCCACCTAATTTCGGGATATACTTTATTTCGTGATAAGAAACACGTGTGCTACCTTTTCTGTGTTCCAACCGCCGTCCAAAAATTTTTTCCCGAAACCTTTACCTTTCGAGATATTCTACCGCCCCTTTACATTTCCTGTTCTCTGAATATTATGCAAGCATTTTTGTAAAAAAGATATATACAGTAGTTCAAACACATAATCGGACAAAGCAAAACTACATTTCAGAGCTCATTTTTCAGACATAACTTTGTTTAATATAACAAAATGTAGATACCCTTTTGTAACTGAAAAAAGAACACCTTTTCAACGATGTACACAACACATGTTTATTCATTACAACAAAAATAAATAAAAAATAAGAAAATAAGTCAAAAATTCAAGACAAATGAATAATCCGACATATTAATAAAAATATTTCATCAATATTTGGAAGCGTAACCTTTTGCTTTTATGACCGCTTCTAGACGTCTGGGCATTGACTGCACCCGGTTTGCGCAAAATTCGGGAGTTATGTTGTACCATTCACCTTCAATAGCCCTTTTCAACTCCTCTATAGTGTTGAACGTCAATTTTCTGGACAATTCCTCCCAAACGTGTTCAATAACATTGATATCAGGCGACTGTGTAGGTGTTTGGAGCAGTTTTGGACAGTTATATACAAGCCACAGCTTTGCAACATGTGAAGTGTGCTTTTGATCGTTATCCTGGTAAAAAGCAAATGTGTTTAAGATTTCCAGTTTTTCAGCACTTTGCTTCACATTTTGCTTCCAGATGTTTAAATATTGAAACCTATTCATTTTACCATCTATAATTTTACATTTGTACGTTTTCTACTCCTGCCCTCGAAACGCATCCCCACACCATAACTGAATCTCCACCATGCTTTACTGTAGCGCGAGTATTATCGTGATCAAACTCGGTATGGGATGTGCGCCACACGTCATGCATTCCATCTGAGCCGTGCAAATTAAACTTGCTTTCATCAGTGAACAACACCTTACATAAAGCGCAAAAGCTTATAAATGAATAGTTTCATATTTTTGGCTATATTACCGTTCTCCAAAAGTCTGGAGTCGTTGTTAAATACTCCTTATAAAACTTAAGCCTTTAAGTTCTATTTTTTTGCTGATATATGGCTTTTTTCGAACTATTCTCCCATGGAAACCATTTTTACTCAGCACATTCCGAATAGTTTCAGCGAAAACATCTTTATTTGTGTCATTTTCACCATATTTTTTATTTCATTGGCCGTTATAAAGGGATTTTTCTTTACTTCCCTAAGTATTCGCGGCTCATCATGATCGTTCAATATTTTACCTTGTCCAATTCTGCTTTTACTTGCCACTTGAAAATTTTGATTATAACGCTTTATGACGTCACTAACTGTGGAACGACTAGACCAACAATTTCTAAAATTTCTCGGACTGTTTTGCCGTCCCCATTCAACTTTATTATCAAGTGGCGTATTTCCACTGTTGTCTGTTTACCACTTGGTGTCATCGCAAATTTATTCCACACTCTGAACACAACACTATCCGAATATTTCACACTTTCTTTAAAAACCAACTGTTGTCTTCTTATTACCAAAAATAACGCATTAAAATACCGTTATAAAACGGAATTCTGTCGCCAAATCTGTTTATCTGATTATTCGTTTGGCTTGAGTTTTCGACTTATTTTCTATCTAGTGTTATTGTAATGAACAAACATGTGTTATGTTATGTACATGGTTTAACCCTTTGCACTCCGAAGTCTCCTCTGCGACACCAATTTATTGCAGCAATTTGGGATTTAATTTTTAATTGACACTCAACTAAGGACTGTAAACTGATAGATGAGTAATTAACTCAATATTAGATTTTGCTTCTGATTATAAAAATTCTTACTGGGCTATCAGCTCGTGAAGTATTAAAGGATTAAATATTTCTGAAATTGCATAGTTGCAGGTGCTGGAAAAGTTCGGAGTGCAAAGGGTATATAAATTTCGTTATATTAAATTTTGTTGCTTTTCAGGCAGCAAATTCAAATAGACAAAACACAACATTTATGGAACGAGGTGAATATTTAGATTTAAATCTGACAGATAACATAGAAAACATTGACATTAACAATCTAACCGATACTTTACCTGCGGTAAATTTAGAAAGGAGTTCTAACGAGTTATATACAATTACTCCAGATAAAATTGTAAGTTCTAAACCCTTAGAAGAAATCTTGACAATACCTTTAGCACCAAAAAGAAAAATAAAAATGGAAAGTGAAAAAAGACTACTTTCATAAGTTCTGAAGAATGTAAAATGAACAAAAGTGAGTATATAAGACAAAGGCACAATATTTAAGATCAAGAAAGAGAAGAAAATAAGAAAAACACACACAAAAAATCGAGCTGAAAAAGAAAAAAGGAGACAAGTGCATGTCGGGCCACGCGCAGTGTAGTGTTCCGTAGTTGCCCGTCACAATATGCGGATTTATAAGGGGGCTTTTTGTTTTTTGATACTATGAACATATTAACTGAGTTCACGATTTAACGGCTAATAACATCTACAGGGGCCAGTATATTGAATTTTAAGTTTTTCAAACGATACTCAACTCAAATCAACTAATCGAATCGAAAATTTTTAAACTTTCAAAGCGCAAATTGCAAACTCATAGGTAGCATTTCGAGGCACATCCGAAGAGCATCTGGGCGCTCGGGCTTATGAGCGCGGCTGCTGCTCGATTTGTTACTTCGCCTCCCCCCATGTGCAGGCCCCATACCCTCAAGCGCCGCCCAATCCAATGCGTTATTCGAACGTAAACATTGTTATTAATTTAGGAATTGTTATTATTAAGGATGTTATGATTTTATTTTTCCAAAATTTTACATGATTCATAAACTTATATTTGCTACCTGTTTTGCACAACTAACAACTTCATCTAAACTTAACTTGGTTATATATACTAACTGCCGTGAATTTTTTTACATTTCCAGAAATAACCGTTTAGCTGGCAGGGGGGGGCACTTGACTCTAACAAAAATTAGCACTTTAAAGCTTAATATTTCGCAAACGGATCCCTGAATCGAAAAATGGTTTTCACATATCCGCAATATTTTTGAACGACCTATCCAACGACACCTCACACCATGGAATAGACGAGAAAAAAAATTCATCCCCACTTTACGTGCAGGGGAGGTACCGAAAAAAAAATTTCAAGATTTTCTTTTACCACTTTGTCGGCGTGATTAATATGTATATCCATGCCAAATTACAGCTTTCTAGTATTAAGAGTCTCTGAGCTAAGCCGCGGACAGACGGACGGACATACCGAAACTATAAGGGTTCTTCGTTGACTACAGAACCCTAAAAACGAGAGATATAGCCAAAGTCTCGAAAAAAGATTCAACTTGAAAAGGAAAACGAAGAAAAAAGACGAAGGACTGAGAAGCAAATTAAAGTTAAGAATGAAAACAGACAAAAAACCGAATTAAAAAAGGAAAAACAAATAGATAAAAGCTATGCAAAATAAAAAATTCAAGAAAAGAACGACAAAAAGGGTAAAAGATTCGAAATAAACAACTAAAAAGAAAGCAACAAAGTTAGTTTCTTGGAATATGCTTGTGTGCATTTATCCTAAGGACTTAAGTACTATTTTTTAACGTTTTATGTTACGAAGATCACTTTTCATTTATTATATTTTCACATAAAAAATGTTCTCAAAACAAAAATATATTATAAATAAGAAAAATTTAATAAGAAATTTAAATTTTTTTTACTATTAATTTATCCAATATAATATGGATTTATTTTGCAAGCACATTGTAATTACTTCGATTCTTTGAATAACCGTACATTTAGTTTTCTTTATTTTCCTTATAAAGTCCATGTACTTTACTCCTGTGCCCATAACTAAGAAGCCAAGGGGTACAAATGACATATTTAAAAAAAATGATTTAAGTGCAGAAATGGGTACCTAACATTATATAAAATTATCGTGATCAAGAAATAATAAAACACTAGGCGTTATTATTAAATCTGTCGGATCGGAAAAAGTTGTGAATCACTTATATTTGTTTTTGTAAAGCAACAACAAAAATAAGGGATTCACAACTGTTCCCGATCCGACGGATTCAATAATAGGGCCTGTTCGAATCTTCGTCGCTCGTTACCTGCAAAACCTAAAAAAGAAAACACAAAGAATCATCAAATTAATGTTATGGACATTGGTACTTATCTAAAAATGGTCTCCGTCGTCGTTCTCGCTCAATGGACTCTACGCAAATTGCTTGATCGAATACCCTGAAAAATGTAAATAAAGAATTTGAGGTTAGGTTAGGGAAAAATATTGTTAATAAACAAAAATGGTCAGTACTTACAATTTACACATTGTTAGTTAAATATAACATCAAAAAACATTGCACAACATAGTAAACAAACACATTACATGAATTTTCACGATAGTTTTTGTATACTTACCAGATCATATACCTACATTGCCACCACATTACAATTCGAACTGTCATTTTGTTCTCTTTTTGACAATATTCTTTATCAATTCTCCTATCATATTAGACAAAAACCAAGTTACGATAAATTTTTAGATGTGAAAAGAAAAGAACTATCACCAAAGGAGATAAAAGACGAAGGGGAAATAAAAATGCTCCAGAAGCATTTCCAAATAAGGTAAAGGTTTTGTTTAAAAAGAGGAAATATTACTATATATGGTATGGAATTTACTAAAGGGAGAACTCGGTCGAAACCTTAGTTGAGAAAATAGGGTACTCGAAATCAAAGTTGGCAAGAAATCGGACGTTTTATTTTTGAAATTTATTTCTTACCCTTGGAATCTAATTCGAAATCCTTTTAAATTGTAAGGTGGTGACAATAGTTTTTCTTGCTTTCCATTGAAAAATAGAAAAAATTAAAGATTCGCTGTATTGTATTGTATCGATTTTGGAAAAATTATGAACTTTAAGCTTGAATTTTGCATCAAATAAATAGGTTGTTGAAAGTGAACTTTTGTACCTTTGACTAAAAGAACCCTCCTGTGAAAAATTTAAAGGGACAATTTCGGTGATCACCTCTACAGGGCCGATTATCTCAAAATGATATATAATCAATATTTCCATATGTGTGTCCTGAAATTAATTATCCAATCTAAACTTTAAACGTGCATTTCTCAATAGTAACTTATTATCACTTGTACCCCTTGGCCTTTCACCCCATCAAATATGAAGTGCCCACAATTGAATTTT
This sequence comes from Dasypogon diadema, assembly GCA_006980735.1. Taxonomy (NCBI): domain Eukaryota; kingdom Metazoa; phylum Arthropoda; class Insecta; order Diptera; family Asilidae; genus Dasypogon; species Dasypogon diadema. The sequence continues at coordinate 48,752 of QYTT01081866.1, forward strand.
AGGTGCCCATAACTAATATTTTATTTAAAACAAGAACTTTTAGGCATAATAAAATACAACCATTAAATTTCAGTGTCAGTTTAGACTAGAATCATATGAATAATGTAAGCTAAATCTTTTTAGCGATATCATTTCCGTTTGAGTTTTAATTCACAGTTTGAAATAAGAATTTTCTTAAGGGTGCGTTTCCCAAAAAACCTCACTTATATAAGATTTACATATTTATGTCAGCTACTGTATTCCTTGCATTTCCCGCCCAGTGCATGGCCGTAGTAGTGTCTGATGTACTCATAAGCAGTTCTTTAATTTGTATTACAAGTGTAGTTGATTTACTACCATTTGGACTCAACAAAAATTTACTATAGTTGAACACATGTTTACTACACTCTGTAATTTGAAATTTTCGAGGAAAGAACTAATAGAGAGCGAAATAAGAGAATAAATCCCATGCAACGGAGTTGAAGCCAAAAAGTTTTTGAATATGCGTTTGTTTTTTAGTCCAAGCTGTTAGCCGTCATACAAAATTCCCTGGGTTATTAACCTCACAGTACACAGCACCTATGATAAAGAAAATCTGACACTTAGCCGATGACGTCACTGCGTCAAAATAAGTAGTTAAGTAGACTTTTCATTCATGACTAATTTGATCACTTTTAGGCAATATAATCAAAATTCCATAAAATGCATAAAAAATTCTTCTGCAGTGATGTCTCGTAAACAATATGGCGGAATCTATACTGGATTAAGATAAGCCTACAAATGAAACTTTTGATATACAACAAGAGTATGCAGTCGAAGCCAGAGTAAAACAGACAAGGACAATTTAAAAAACAGTTTTTAGGTTTTCCACAAAGGCGACAAAAGATTTATTAATATCATCACTCCTGCAAAAAAGGCAGACAACTATTTATTTCAATTACCTTCACTCGAAATGTGCAATGCTTTCCATTCGATTTAGCACGTGCTTCCATCGCCACAATATTTGGATATGTTTGTTAACATCTAGTCTACTGACAAGTTTTCCGCCTCGCTGGCATTAGTGTGAGACTGCAAACTCCACGTGGCTAGATTCAATATTTGAAAAATTAACTTACTAATTATATAGTGAAATTAGAAAATGACATGATGAAATAAACACGTTCAAAATTAGAGAAAATACATTTTATATTAAAAGTATCTTATGTTAGTTGTCTTACAATTTACAGAGTTTATAATTATAAAAATCAGTTGTAAAAACCTTTACTTACAACGTAATGGCCACAACATATTTCTCATTTATTTTTCCAGTGTCGAGTTTATACTTTTTAAACATTCATCACTTCACTTCATTTAAATTTTATCGTTTTCTACGTGTATTTCTTAATTCACTTTCACATATTTACGAAAATCAAAATTTTTACTTTTAACCCGCCATTAATTTGGAGAATAACAACAATATTCCAGCAATATAACAGCTTCCAGTCATAGAATAATTAGTTGTTTAGAGCGAAAAGAAAAACAATATTTTGAGCATTTAAATATTATTAATATCATATTTTATTTCTCTTTCACTGTTGCTTATTATTTTTAGCTGGGAAAGAAAATATTTCCAATTAATGTTCACTGAAAAAAATTATGAGCTCAGGGCTTTCAATTTTATGTGCGTTTTCGGGACAGCAACAGCAAAGTGATACTTGGAATCATAGCGAATACCCTTGGAATCATAGAGAATACTTAACAGCTATTTATTGTTTTACTAAAAGCAATTGTTGTAAGCCCAAAAATAACAATTTATATCACTAAAAGTCACAATTTTCGGGTCATAGCCCTTGAGCATACTACACATTGCTTTTTCTTTCAGTGTTCTTTGTCAGTTGCATAAGGAAATGTGTCAGTTGATTTCAACACCAATGAGATATTTTTGAGGTTTTGTATGGAGTGAATTCTGTTGTTATATCTGCTCGCTGGTCTTGGCCTGCCGTGAGCACACTGATCGGAGATCCAACAATTCGATCCATATATTGGATCTATTTCAAACCATATGAATGAATATGAATGATATTAAAAATGCAAGTACGGGATGCTTTCAGGCTTCTAAATAGTGTATTTGCTCCCCTCCTCGCCTAAAAGGCAGCTGAAAATTTGCAAATAAAATTTTTGATCATCCATGTGGGCACTGATATTGCAGACACTGCCTGTAAAAAGAAGCACACATGTTAGCGATCGACAAAAATGCAATTAAAATTGCGAAAAATGGAATGTGTTTCAATTGATTCCGTACTTGCCTTCGAATAATTTAGCTAATCAAATACATGATAACAAATTCAAGAAATGAAATAAAAGAAGAAAAGAAAGTAAATAAACTAAAACTAAACTAAACTATAAAAAAATAAAGAATCCAAAACAAGAATAGAAGCAAATAAGTATAAAAATAAACAGCATTGCGTGACGTGAGAAAATAGACATACTCAACAGGTGAGGATAATATATAGCACTTAAAATAGAAGCTTAGAAAGAAGTCGCCTATGTGTGCACAAACTGTCCGCGCCCTGGACGGCACCAGGCAAATTATTCGACAATCGAATGGCTTGAACAATGTAGGAGTTTTCCACCGCCGTTGTACTAAATCGGGGCAGCAATAAGTTTCCGCGCCTTGATGAGTTAAGAAGCCGAACAAGTTCGCATAAGTAGGCTGGCACGGAAGTTTTTAGCAGCTTGAACAGGAATATAAGCATCTTACGCGTAATGTAGGCGCCCAATGAACAGCCAAGAAGAGTTTTAGAGAGGTGAAAGACATGATCAAACCTTCTTAGACCGAAAACAAATCTGACACAATCGTTAAATGCAGTGTTCAATCTACGAGAGCAATCAGAATCAATTTTCTTGAAAACTAGACGACCAAAAACAAAGTGTGGCAGCAGAAGTGAAGAGCCGGCGAAGTCCACCATAGACTTGCGTTTATATGGTCACAGCACTTCATATTATTGTTTAATATAATTCCTAGGTCTTTTACTCTACTCTCCAAGGGAATTGTGGCACCATTCAAAGTTATGGGCGGTAACGAGCCAACGTCTATCTGAGTAAGGAAAATAGGAATGCATTGTGTTTTGGTTACGTTGAGTAACAGACCAATCTTGAATATGTCGCAAATCATAATTAATTTTCTCAATGCATTCCCAGGCCAATAGGATGACTTAAGTACACCTGTACATCGTCCGCGTATAAGTAGATATTCACATAACGAACCACTGTCTGGAGATCATTGATGTACAGACAAAGCAGTAGGGCTCCAATAATAGATCCCTGGGGAACGCCCTTATTCAAGTAAAGCATACGAGAAGGGGACCTACCACGCAAAATGACTCTTTGAGACCTATTAGATAGAAAAGTGCAAATAAGGGAACGAGCGGACCCAGAAAATCCGAATTGGGCAGACAACTTGTTTATAAGTATATTATGACAGACACTATCGAAGACCTTAGAGAAATCAAGCAATAAAAGAAAAGATGCTACTTTAAGAAGGGCTGTCTCACAATTGCGACCAGGACGAAAACCCGATTGCCAGAGGCTTATTAAATTTTTACTCATCAAAGAGTCCCACATTTGCCAGTACATCAACTTCTCCAAGACCTTAGAAAGGAATGACAATACACTTATTGGACGGAAATCCCTGAGGTCGACGGGGAAGGATTTCTTAAGTATAGGAGTGACTTTAGCTACCTCGAAACATAGAGGCTGTTAGTAAGGTGTTAAAGATGTGTCTAAGAGGGGCCATTATATGCAGAAGTATAAGTTTAATAAATTTAGGAGATACGTCATCATCATCTATAGCATCCGACTTTATAGAATACACTGCCTTAATAATTTCATCACCATTGACACAGCGAAAAATAAAACTAAACTGCGAACGGTTGCTAGTTTCTGCAGGTATAACTAAGAGCTGCTTCACAGGCTGAGCCTCATGATCGTCAGAAGGCGGTCCAATAACAAAGAACTGATTCAAAATGTCAGGATCGAGATCACAACCCGGCACATCGTCACCATAAACTCCAGCATGTCGGAGGCTCTGCCACAACCTGGACTAAATTTTTACCATAATATACACGTTTTGCCAAGCGTATATTGGACACCACCCTATTTCGCATAGTAAACAATTTATGATTAACTGCTGCTTTTGACCGACAATACTCCTGGTAGAGGTAATCACGCTCAGCTATCAATGACTTAATTTCATTGGTAAGCCACAGACAGCTACGCGGTTTAATTACCTTCTGACGTAAAAAAATATGTCCGTTGTATATTGATGTTGTAGGAGAGGAACAAGAAATCATGATCAAAATTAAATGGCGGACTTAACTGATTATTAAACAGAGCTGACGAGGGTTCAGAGACAAGGAAAACATCCAAAAGAGAGGGATTTGCAGCATTAAAGTAAGTAGGCAAAGAGCACCTAGATGGATGGATTGCATAGCCAATGCGGAAGTTTCAGCCAATTTTCCAGACCTGAGCAGGTTAACGTTTTGAAATCATCACCAATTATAACATGAGGAAAATGCTGCGTTAATCCAGACATAACAGAAGTAAATTCAATAGAGTTATCATCACTGAAGCACCCCGGTGGACAATAATAATATGATTCATACTACGATTTGAAATAAATCCTATATATGGATCGAATTGTTGAATCTCTTGGCAGGCCAAGAGCAGCACTCATGCCGTGCTTAAGAGATCGCTGGTCTGGCTGATCGAAACCCACTCCATTTTTCGCAAATTTAAGGTAAGCTGTCAATTTTTGCACTGTAAAGTGCACCGAAATTTCTATGCCTTAATAAACAATTTGGCTTCACTTTTTCTGTTTGATTTTTAAACGTCCAATCTACTTAATTAAATATGTTACAAAATTCATCTTTATGGACAGGGATTACAATAAAAGGTAGAACACATTATTAAAAAACTAAATATTTTTATTATGATATTATGTGATTTACTACTTAGTTTTATATTTTATGTTGTTATAGGTTCTGGTATTATTCATATTACGCGAATTGTTCCACAATTTAACCACAACAAAATATTGATAGTTTTTATTTTAATGCGTTATACTCAGATTTTGCAGATAAGAGATTTTGATATTCATTTTTAATACGCTTTTATTAGCTTCACTTATAACTAACTATGTAAGAAAATCTTGTAAGTTAAATTTCACCCACTTCCTGGCTTCCGATTGAACTGAAATTTTGCATACACGTTTAGTTTGGATGACAATGCATGGTTAGCTAAGTGATGTCATTCTAAATCCAATATGGCCGACTCCCAAAGCTGGTGGACTGGTTATTTTTTATGCAGTGCCATGATATGGGTATCAAATGAAAGGGTTTGCTGAGAAAAATACGAAAAATGAAATGACGTCACACTAAATTCAATATGACGGACGCCCCTATATCTTATCTATAACGAAACGGGAAGGTAAAATAGGTGAAGAGGAGTCT
>QYTT01081868.1:0-12150 GCA_006980735.1 Dasypogon diadema
AAAAAAAAATTCAGCAGATCAGAAAGAAAAATATTTGTTGCTGTAGATCAGGACGAAATCCAAAGTGCATACTGACACCACTCGAAATTCACAGTCTTTACTTGTTGCCTGGCTGTTTGCAGATAATGTTACAGAAATTCTGGTTATAGCCAGTGAATATTCGGACTCGGTTTTTTCTTTTTAACTATTATGTACAATGTTAAATGTAAATGTTCAACTTCTCAACTGTTCAATGGGATTTTTTCGTAGTATTCCACAAGAAAGGAGTAATTGAGGGCACAGGTAGTACAATTAAGAGACTGTTACAGTTTTTATTCTCTTGCTGGGACCTATCCCGTGTTCAGAGAATCAAATCACACCATTACATTTCCTCTACCAAATTTCAGTTTTTTCGGTATACTTTACACTATGACAGTGTTTCCCAAAATGTGGTACGTGTACCCTCTGGGAGATGGGAAGAGTTTGGTGGGGGTACGCTCTGCACCGAGCTTCGGCTGTGTCTGGTGCAACAAGCAGCTTACTTTTTTTCGACTATACAAACATAGTAAAGAGGAAGTATCGCGATTATAATGAACTTAATTATTTTGATCGAGAAAAGGTACAAAAAGTGCCTTCTTTAGAATTTCTCTTCACTTTTACATTGTCTGGCACTGCTTGTTTCACTTCTTTTTACAGTTCACTCACATAAAAGTTCACTTTTTTCATTTTACTTTTATTGAGAAATTGTAACAGGAATTTATTTACAGGGGTGGGTACTTAGTGTTACGAAAATTATAGAAAGGGAACACAGATAACGAAAGTTTGGGAAACACTGCACTATGTCTTACTGCTCTTCTTATATTTTTTTTTATTGCCGCCCGATCTTTTAAACATAAATGGATTAAGGGATAGGGTAACACCATTGTGACCTACCGAAAAAACTATTTTTTTCGGAATATATTTTATTAAAAAATAAAAGAAGAATTGAATGAATGAATTTTTATGTTAATTGGTTCTTACCTTCATATGGAACACACAAAAAAAAAAATAGAAATTCAATATTTCCTCGTTGACACTGTCGAATATGCCGGCTTCCACTAGCGTACACAATAAAAGTCCTCTGCAGCAATCTAAAGGGGAAAAAATGAATAACATTATTAATACGTTGAATGTCGTGGGGATTACCGGTGATCCCCATTCAAAAGCTCTCTCTGGACTAATGCATTTTAACACGTGATTCTCTCACGAGAGCTTTTATACTAATTGTGACATTCAACGTGTTAAGTTGAGTTTAGCTTTAATGGATTTTTCGAAAGGTCACAGTGGTGTTTCCCCCTTAACTGAGCATGAAGGATATATGTTATTTCTTTTTTCTCAGACGATATATATATATATATAGAAATTAATTTTGTAAAAGGTGGATGCATTCAAATCAAAGCGTCAAATTCGTAAATGCAATGGTAATAGTGGAAATGATTGATATTTCGGGAATTAGGTGGGATATCGATCTCTCTTTGGTCTCAGATGAAAGGGACACGTATTCTCTACAAAGTAACAAAATAGAATGAAGTAGTTGCAGGGGCAAGGGGTAAACCTCAATTAAAAGGCAAAAAAGCTGATACTTCGGGAATCACATAGTCCCCTTTTATTTGAGACCATGCACACATATTTGCCTCTAGTTCCCGAGATATTTTTTTACCTGAGATATCAATCCTTCTCACTTTTCAATTACGTTTTTAAATACCCGGTCGCAGTACAAATACATTTTATTGTAGTACCGTGCAGAGAATGCATCTCCCTTTCATTTGAGACCAAACACTTGCCGATATTTTGGCTAGTTCCCGACATATCAGCCCTTTCACCTTTCAACTGAATTTTTGAAAAACCCATTCCGCATTAATTCCTCAAGTACTATATTTTATTGTAGTATCATGCAGAGGTTATCTCCTCCTTCCATTTGAAACCACACACGTACTGGACATTTTATCATCCTCTCACCCTGCTATTACTATATTTTATTATTGTATCATGCAGAAGTTAGCTCCTTTTCCTGAAACAATAAATTAACTAGATATAACTAACTAAAGGCACGAGAATCTGTTAATCGGTTATTTCTAAATACATTATCAGTTTTTATTGGTGTTCTATTTAAGCTGAAAGCAAGTTAGTGAACCCTCTTTATTTTTACATCTTCTGTTGATCTTTCTCCCAGATGTTGAAATTGTTCAGCAATTCTACCTTTAATATGCGAATTTATTAACTATGCCTCTTTCAATATGAAAGAAGTCTGCTACATCTCTATCTGTGCACTGATCTCCCAGTTTCCACAGTGTTACATAAAGTGCATCCTTTTAATTAACTTGTGATCTGCCCGCCCAAGTATTTTTCCTTTTTTTTTAAATATGTAAGAGTCCTATATTTTTTTTGATTTCAATTAATTTATTTTTATGCTAGAGAAAATGTGCTCAAATCAATAAAAAGTAATTTCATAGCTTCATTCACTAATTGGTCAACGAACTCTACTCTTAGCTAAACAAAATTAACTAAAGGCAATACAGTTTCGTGAAATATTTCTTAAAGAGAACTCATCACCAGAGGTGACATTTAAAAAAAACACAACTTTGATTGTGGATAACAAGAGTTCTTTTCCGTTCTGGATTTTATTTTTAGCCTCCACACACACACACAACTCGTCCAATATATTTGGCGGTAATCTAAAAATAAACAGAGGCAGATGTGCAGCAATATTTTATCATTTTTTATCGTTGATTACTCTGCAATACACGAAATTTATTACAATATTAAAATCTGTTTCACTGGTGAATGTATTAATTTTATTTTTGTAATATTTCGTTTTCCTTTTAGTTATTTATTTATTTTTTTTATTTAGATATTTCATAAAAAACAAGACTTTTAACTGTGTTTTCTGAAATTTTAATTTTTTGTTGTTGTAATATTTCAAAGAACTTGGAGATTTTGATTTTATTTATTGCGTAAAAACACATTAAATTGTTCATTTTGTAAACATAATTATAGAATTTTTTCCTTCTTCCTCTTCTCTTGTAAATGTTTATTTTTCTTAAATGAATGTCCAACAATACTTTTGTCGTAAAATAAGAAAGAGAAACCACTCAGTGGTTTGCCAAGTCATCTGCTTTTTGAGTATAGAGTACTTTGCCAATACAATTTTGGTGTTTCCTAATTATCCCTCGTGGAATTCTATTGCCGATGTTCAAATTAATGCTTTTTTATTTATTTATGAGTTCTTGTGTACCCAGGATAAAAATATCTAAGAAAGTAGAACAGGACTACCATGCGATCAAGACAATATGTCTGTAGGAAATCAAACCATTGATGAACGCGGTAATTAAAAATTTCTTCAAAGTATAATTGAAATCGCGAACATCGATGGCATAGTAATGCAAAGGGTAAAGTAACAGAGAATGTTAATGACAGGGTAAAATGAAGCAGATATTGTAATACATAATTCATTAATGAAATAACAAACACATTTCCTACTGGGATATTGTGGCTATTGTGGAATGCATATGTGCTATTAAGAAGTGTAGTATAGTGACCCTAAAATTTTGAAATTGATTATATACGATCCTCAGTCAGGGGATCAGTGGATGACGTGGTGGTTCCTATTCAATTCAATCTCAGATGTCAACAGACATATTGGGACTGTGATATAAAAACCAGAAGTTAATTATTTGCTTGTAAAGTTTAAATCTAATCCAGAAAAAAACAGAAGATTATTCGAGGAGTATTCGATCATAACAGTAAATGGCACACCATTACGAATATAAACTGTGATCCTGTCTGTCTGTCTGTTTAAATACATTCATAATAAATCGACTGAGGAAGGTTGCTAATAAAGAGACTAAACAGTAGCGGACCAAGCACAGAACCCTGCGGAACTCCACGTATCACCGATATTGCACTCGAAAAATCTTTATCACTTATCATCTTTAACTCGATGATGGAATCCAGAGATAGATATCACGATCATAGTAATAGTAGATGAATTAAATCTGTAATTAATTGTAAACTTATGAAGGAGAATATTATAGTCGACACAATCGAAAATCATTAGAAAAATCAAGAAGAATCAGAGTACAATACCTTCAATAAGAATGACAAAATAATTATGGGTCGGAGGCCACAAGGCTTAATTGTTTTAGTTTTCTTGGGCATAGGAGGATCGATGATAATCCACGGATACTAGAAAAACTAGATTAGATTAAGCATGTATAGATAATATGTAAGATATGCCTGTCAATCAAAGGAAATAGTATTTTTATAAGACATAGTGGTAAAGAATCAGGTCCAATAGACTGTAACTCCGCAGAGAAAAATGCAGAGATCAGCTTATCAAAATCAATTTAACGAGAATAGAATGAATTCGCAGAGCTGTTCTCCACTGTTCGATTATCGGGTAGAGTGGACACATATAGAAAAAAAACATACACGGGGATCGGGGATCTCATGCGATCCCCGATCGAGCCACTCACTTTCGGCAATTGGAAACGAAATGCACGGACAATTTTGTTTTAAGATTGATTTTCTTCACAAGTACACACTCAAAAAACTTGTAAAGATTTTGTTGTGCATTGTAAAATAAAATATTTTGCAGATGTTTGCAGCGATTTAGGCAGTAGTTGACAAAAAAAAATATGAGTTATTAGATTTTAAAATTGATTTCACCTTTTAATTATTTTGAGAACACCAGAGTTATGTATCTGCCCAGAGCTACTTTTTATGCAACATTTTTCTCTACTGGTGGTGGGCTCATCGGATATTTCACTGTCCTCATTTATCTCATTTTAGCAGCAATTTTGCAACGCAGCAATTCCTTAACCAGATATGTACCATAAAAATGAAAAATATGTGAACAGATAGACCACACCGGTGAACCAAATGCAGACGATATTTAAAGCCACTGAGGTGAAGATCGCACAAACTTAAAGCACATAAGGGAATCTAACGTCACCGCAAAGGAAGCCCTACCTACTTGCTTGCGGGGGGGAAAAAAAACTAGGTCAAACGCAGTGTAATTATATTACAAGCTAGACCGCTCATCAATGGCACATTTCCGTGATTGTCTGCCTCTATGGTGATATCTGATTCTAACGCAAGAAGCATGAAAATGCGTCCATAGCCCTCATCCGTCCATTAAGGAAACCGAAACAGAAAAAAAACGAAAATACCGTCTTGCAGCCTGGCGATCAATGGAAAGAGAATAATACAATCGCGACTTGAAACCAGCATGTGATGGGATGGGGGCGACATATACTCCCCTCGCGTTTGGCACGATCGTTATACCTGTGCAACGGTGATCGTGTCGTGTGTTAGCCCTCTCACAAAGCTCCTGCAGAGCCAATGCGTTCTCGTGAGTTAAGACGTTTTCAGAGTCTCCAAGTATAAAAAGAAGTCAACTTTATACCTCCTCACTGCCGCGATCTATAAGGTCTGGTTACACACAGGGAGTGCAGCAGCGCCTGATTATGCCCGGGGTTCGGTGCTTGGATCAGTTCAGTGCATGGTAACTGGTCGACGAGTTCTTTTTCAATCGATCGCACCGACCGCGCGCTTATATGAGCCAATTTATCAAGTTTTTTTTCCGCTGCTCAAGAAAAATCACTTTTAAACGTAATTACCGGATTTTGATGTTTATATTTTCACGGTAAGTGTGGTGGGCGATTGATGAAAATTTTCAACTATCGGTTGAGGTGTTATCGGAGCACTACTGATCGCGGATCATCGATGACCCGATCATCCACCTGTATGTGCTGATGTGTGATGCGAATGAACATGAATATGGTTTTTCTTTTTATACACAAAAAAAGTTAATTTTGCTAATTTTGGCTTGCCGCGACAAAAAACATTATTAAGCTCTCAATCATGGCAAACTGGCGACATACACAAAATTCTCGAATACCTTTTGAGGCAGTTTTGGAGGGCAAAAAACGTTTGGCGGATTGCGTTATAAATATTTCGTGATGGTATAAAACATTCTTAAAGAGCTCCGTATATGGTTGACACAAAGACTGCGACAATTTACCATTGCCGCCGCTACTGATAGCGCGTCGTTCTTCTTGTTTATTTTTGATCTGTGGGTTGTGGTGTGGTCGTGTTGAAAAAATGCAAACAAAGCAGCAGAACGGAAAGCTGATATATTTCGTATTCAAATCATACAGAAACTTGCCGGCCCCCGTTTCGGGCATATTTTATAATGACATCATGTAATAATATTCTGATTAAATATTCATCGTCCAGTACAGCTCTCAGGTGTGTTCCGTGAAGATCGGGTTTATGCTTGCTCTGCCAACCACTTTCGTACTTTTCGGTGTGCGTTTGCAAAACCTACAACATCTTTATATATAGTGCATAAGGAGACACAAGGGAAAAGAAAACCGATCAGCCATTGCAATTTTTGTTGTAATTAAATTTTCATTTGCACTGCCAGCACTAGTCTGCTGATGGCGTTAATCACTTCATAAATTGCGGCTCGTCTTCAATAAGGGCTACTCTCTGGAAATAATTAGCTCAGTTTTGAAATGTTCAACTTACCAGAGACATAACGTAATAAAACGCTAATTTACAGGCAGGTTTATTTACCTTGCAAAGTACGCCTACTTTAAAATGTTTCTGTGATGATTGTGAACACAACGACTTGATGGGAATTAAATTATTACCAGAACGTGTTTTATTTCCCTGTCGCTACGTGTACGCATGCCTTTCCAAATAAAACGCATTTTTCAGATAACGCCAGTGCTCGGCTATTAAGTGTTACTCGAAATATGAGAAAATATAACTAGTTTTCCAGACGTTTACTTTCAAACTATAAATATAAAAAAATAATTGTGCTAGTTTTACTAATTAAAGAGGCGTTGTCTGTGATCATTAGACTTTATGGGGTTAGGAGATAACGTTCTGTTTTGATGGTGCAAACAAAGTCTTTAAAGGTATTTGTACGAATTTATTGTTGAGTAATGAGTGGGATGACAAAAATTATTTACTTCTTGGTTTATTGGTACAGATTAAAGTTCAAGCACGCAATCTATGTTCTTTTAATGAGCGCTACATTACTCATCATCCACTTTTACCTTGTAAAATTACTTTTTAATAACCCACTTAATTAGTTGCTTTTAGTGATCACTAGTGAGGGAATACCCTTGAACTCCCATTTGTCCTTTATAACAATCCAGTGGTAGGTTTTAAAATCTGTTCATGATGGATTCATGAAATTCAGTGCTCTTAAATATAAATTACATTCACAACATAATTATTTTTTTTACTAAATAGTAGACTAGTATAATATAAGAGACGTTCAACATCCCAATCAACACAACTCGAAGAGTTATAGTCAGAGTAAATCACCGTCTATTGAATTATCCCAGGGTCAAACACACTTTGACTGCCATGATTAGCATAAAAGCCTTCGTCAGCCATATACGTATGACACCTAAAAGCTCTCTCTCACCCCAAATGCATTTTAACGTGTAATTCTCTCACGAAAGCTTTTATGCTAATTATAGCAATCAAAGTGTTAAAGGACAATGTACGGAGCTTCGGCTTCTTGAGAAAAAGGTTTTGCTTGACGCAGTCCTTAAATTCCCATCCCTAAAAAGGGCTATATTCTCTTCCAGTCGCTAAGGGTCCGTGTGAGATTTCGAGAGACCACGAAAAGGCTCTAATCTAAGTAAAGAACATTATTTCTACTCCTCGTTTAGCTATAGACTATTTGCTATTTTATTGATCTCATAGTTGTCATATCCTGGCATCCACATGAAGTTAAGTGGTGCAGGTCATACACAGGGGTTTCCTCCTTGCTGGCCTACACTTTCGGCCGACCTCAACGTTTTTGATATAGACGGCAAGGAGTTCAACTGGGATCACCCCAGTAGTAACGAGAACTCCTGGCTGCGAGATTATACATAGGCAACCCTGAGAGAAAACTTGGTTCTGCACGAGGGCTAAACGCTTCCTGTAGATGCCCAGCTTTATCTGGTTGCCCCATATATCACAGCAATATAGACTGCATCGTGTCCATGAGCCACCGTCGCATAATAGACTTCGGGACGTTACTTTTGACTATAATTCTGCTGCTTAGGGTTCGTCAACCACCTTGGCAGGGCCGTGATGATTCCCTTTGTAGGACTAATAAAGTATTCAGGAAATAACAAATTGTCAAAGACCACCAGGATGACTTCCAAACTGACCACCTAACTATGAACTTGACGGTATCCCGCACTAAAATTGGAATCATTTTTTCCGTAGTTTTAATTATAGTGTGAAATTATTGCCTTAGATATTTTCAAGATGTTCGTAAAAAGACTGCCACAATAATTAAAAAGTGATATTTTTGAAGTAATCAGTAAATGCCTGCTGATTATTACGAAGATGACCAGCACCGCCAGATCAATAACTATTTTGAACTTTTAATAACACCATGTAACTGCTTTTAACCAAGTCCTTTTATTTCAGAAGCTCATCATGTTGAAAGAGGCTGCCATCACAATATTCTTCTCATCGCTTATCACACAAGTTCTTGGCGGTAACTGCGGGCCACGATTTCCCAGCACATGTTCTTGTGGCAAAACCTATTATGATGGCCTGCATCAGTACGTGGTGAATTGCACAGATACAGGACTACGTGACACTAATGTTTTAGAATTCATGCCAGAGGAAACACAGGTCCTGATTTTCACAGGCAACAACATAACTGAATTGCCATGGAACGTTTTCGGTACTATAAATAACTATAGCTCGCTGACCGTTATAGACATGAGCAGAAATCATATCAGAGAAATTAGAGGAAAGTCTTATCATCATGTTCAGCACGTAAAACGTCTGATACTGAACCATAATAATCTGAGCATATCACGATACGACGACGAAACCAACCACCATCATCCTCGAGTATTCTCGAACTTCCTCAATCTCGAATCTTTACACTTAACAGACGCCTTCGCGGACAACACTTCATCTGAACTGAGCGAGGATCTGCACGATATATTTGTGAACAGCAATCTGACAAAATTACGAAAACTTCACCTGGAACAGAACGAGATCTCCAAATTCAAAGATCATCAGGTATTCTGTGATCTGCCCAGCTTACAGGATCTACACTTGGGCGACAACAATCTGGAAGAGATCAAGTTCAATGTGATGTGCTTGAGGAACCTAAGATTCCTGGATCTGGAACGCAATAAATTCCCGTATGTAAGCAGCAAAGATCTTATCCTCCTGGATGAGTTAGAGGCCCAGAACAGTCCGATCAATAACCTTACAGTGGACTTTGGTTTGAATCCGTTTGTTTGCGATTGCAGACTCAGTGAGTTTCAGAACTGGTTGCAGAAGACCAGAGTAACAATTCGCAATCGTGGAGATCTTGTATGTTATCAAGACGGAATCCAAAGAGAACGGATACTAACTGCACAGGTGGACAAGTGTCCGGGCCAACCATCCAAACCCAGTGATGAGTACACCATTACATTGGTCTTTCTCCTTATGATATTAATTTTCCTTCTTTTCGGATTAGTCTCCGCTCTGATCTACATGAGTCGGGATAGAATTAAGTACTTCGTTTCACCTGTTTTAGATACTGTTTCGAAGAAGGTCCATTACACCACTATCAAGGATGAGGAATGTCCTGAAGTTCACGTTTAAGGAAACGCGTATTCTTTGATTGGTTGTGTCCGAAGGCAGAAAGGATTTTTCTTTTTTTTCAAATTTTCGTTTTCGTTTTTTTGTAGCCATAACACTGAAAATGATGTCTGTGATTTAATTTAACTTTAGTCGTAAGGAATATTTTGATAACGTACTTACTTAACAGTAAATTAGTCATTGTGTCTTGGTACTAAGAAGAAAGGATAATTTTTGTACGGAATGGAAAATCAAAAGACAATAAATCAAGTTTTTTTTTAGTAAACATATTTATGCGGACCCCTTGCGGACGTAGCACGTGGATTCCATTTCCGGGACGTATTTGCGACGTAGGAATTATTAAAAATGCAGATTACCACACAGACATTGGGCGGAGATAATTGTTCCAGAATCCCTGCTTGATCCTTGTTTTCCAGCCATTTGCATAGCCGCAGAAAGATTCAGATCCAATAAATGGGGATTCTGTGCCAACGTTTATAAGCCGATCTGTGATATCGTTCATGGAGACTAGGGGCACTTTTCACACCACATCCACACAATCGTGCTCGAAACTCTTCTGGGATTGTCATTGCTGGAACACTGATGAAGCGATGATGGGCATAGAAGAATCATCCTGAATCATGTAAAAAAGATCAGCGAACTTACAATGCCCAAGGATAGGATCATTGAGGATTTGGATAATCGAAGGTTTCACTCTTGTCAGGAACAAATTATACGTAAACGCGGTGCCATTCTTGAGCTGACATGGGTCTTTCCTGTCTCAACGTTTCATTCTTGTTCTATTACTGACATGTTGATTGAACAAATTAAGAATTAGAAAAAATAAATTGTATACAACGACCACAAACCAATTTCAGGGGGCAATGGGAAATTGTAATTGTAAAAGTAACCAAACAGCACGGCTAGCAGATTGGTTGCCATCACATCTTAAAAATTATTATTTGTTCTTCCAAAACAGTTTTCTTTGATTCCTTTCAACACATAACAACAAAATAATTAGGAAATAAGAATGAATTAATTTGGGAAAAGTGACGAACGTTTTTCTAGGATTTGCCGTCAAAAATCGATAGGAACTATTTATCGATAATTTACAATAGAATAACGTAAAAATTAATATAATTTCCTAAATGTAAATCTTTTAACGTTCTATTTCTTATGTGAGGTTTCACGGAAATAATTCTGAAGAAACCGCCAAACGAAGCGAAGTCAGAAGAAATACAGGTGTGGTGAATAGTGGAACTATTTTCTGCGGTCGATTTTTTTCACGCCTTTTTGTTGACAGAAGTGTCGAGAGTCGAGCGAAAGAAGGAACAAAGAAAACATAGAACGAATAACGGTTGTTAGTATTACTTTATTACTGGTCGCTTCCGTCGTGCTGTGATACGTAATAAGTGTTAAGTGTTGTGTTTACGCGTAAGAAACATTTGCGAGAGCAAATAATATACAGTGAGTGAATATAAAAATAATATATGCGAGACGAGCAGTGGACGTTTAATAACATTGCACCTTACGCCATATTAGGAATTAGAATTTGCTGCTTCCAGTTTGAATTATGGACGGGTTGATATGGATTTCCAGGTAAGTTTTTATGTAATTTTTATCAGTGTGTACTTAAAAAGTTCATTTCTTAAAAGTTTCATTTTTCTGACAATTGGAAAAGCGAATTGTAAAAGTCTGTTTCTCGCAATGATTTTTTTAACTTCCACAGTTTTGTTTTTATCCTATTGACGACTTGATAGTTTGTACATCAATTATCAAAGAATATGTACGGATTTTGCCAAATAAAAAATTGTTCTTGGGTTATTTTTATCGTAATAAAAATAAAAATTCATCATATAAAGTAATTTCGGGGGAGCAACCTCGAAATGTCACCATTCCGTTAGCCAGATCGAGACTCAAATGATGAAGTTGTGGCGGTTTTATTTAAAGGCAGAAACACAATTCCAGCTTTTTAGCCAGCTTTCTGCCAGCTTGCAGCTTTATCGCTGCCGGAAAAGCTCTCTGAAACAAATTAGCAGCTTGTAATTGATCTATTTATTAAGTGAAGCGGGAATTTTGTGCATGCAAAAAGATTTGAAATTGATGAAATTCAAAAGTTTTCATGCCTTTTACTACTCTTTAAAATATACAAACACCAGAAAAAATTAATAAGAAGAAATATACACAAGACAAAATTAGTAAGAAGAAGATACAATGACACTCGCCGGCTGAAATTTTCAACTTTGAGCAAAGCTGTAACCAGCTTGAAGCTAGCTGAAAAGCTAAAGCTACAATTTTGTGTTGCCGCATTTGGTTTATATTGGTTCAAAGTTCAAGCTGGCTGAAAAGCTGGAATTGTGTTTCTGCCTTAAAACTAATTTACAACATTTGAACAGTTTGTAGCAGTGCAAACCCGCAAATGCAAGTAGTTGTAAAATTTGTTTGCTCCTTTTCGAAGACATTGCTGGTGTTGGACCTTGTAGGGCTTGCAAAGCGATTCGATAGCAATTATTTATCGAT